>PVKZ01007183.1:0-25826 GCA_004027375.1 Macroglossus sobrinus | reverse complement strand
CACCCCACTGCCCGAGCCACCCCATGCACCCCACTGCCCGAGCCAGCACTGGCGAAGGTCCCAGTGCCCGGGACCCTGAGGGGGACGGTGAACAAGGAGACTGGCCTCCCCCCAATCCCGTGCACGCGCCCCTCCCTCGCTGGCCCCGCCCCTCCACACTCTGTTCTCATGAAGCGTGTGTAACCTCCTCCAGGCCAGGAGACACGCTGCAAGGTTAAGGGTGGCAGTGGGGGGGGGGGGCAGCGAGGGAGGGGGCTGCTGGGGGTGCTCGGGGGCGGCAGGCCGGGGCAACGGCAGGGCACCTAAGCCGCAGGGAGCCCCTGTCCAGAGGTAGCAGACGCCTCAGGGACGGGAGGGGGTCTCAGCAAATACGACCAGGTGCCAACCAACAGCGAAGGCCTCGCAAGAGAGTCTGGAGACGGCAGAACCTTAGCACTGACACGCTGACAGAGCAGACCGGGGACGCAGAGGCCAGGGACCTGGACTGGGTCGTGACTCGAGACGTTTCGTTTCTGCCCCGTGGGCCTCCGTCTCAAGCACAGGGACGGGACCCGCAGATACGCATCAGGTTTCGGCTTTCGGTGGCTGTGCACCAGTGACCACTGGCAGGACCTGTCCAGCAGGTATTCTCGTGATGAAACGTTCAAGTATCGGCCATCTGGAAATAGCCAGAGGCCTCACACAAAAATGTGCGTTTCTGGCTTCTCTTGAAAACGCAAAGCGTTCACCAGTCACGGACACACGCTCCTGAGGGACCATCGGGGAGATGAGGTGCACCTTCCCTGCCACGCGTCCCTCCTGGAGCTGTCCTCTGTGGGGCCCGAGGCCGAGTCCCGCCTCCCACACGAGGTGCCTCATGTTCACACCGAACAGGGGCCCTGGCGTCGCTCAGCAGAGCCCCGTGGAGCCCCGAGGAGGCCGCCCGCTGGGGTGGAGGGGGGGGCACTCAGCACGGCGTCTCGCCGGCACAAGGACGGAATGAGCTGTCCTCCGACACGTGGGTGGCAGGCCCCCCGGGCAGGCGAGGGGGTGCCCCAGGCACGGGGAGCGGGGCTCTGGGTGGGGGGAGGCCAGCCTGGACACGTGGGTCCTTCACGCCCACGCTGGTCAGTGAGAAGGTCTCACAGTGATACTCAACACACTAGGGTTCTCCTAGAACGCTCCTCCAGCCAGGGCACGGGGTTCTCGTTTACCCTGCAGTCACGGCGTGTCCCCCACACTGGTCCCCAACACAAAGACTTCTGAGGAACCAACGGGCCTCAGACCTGGTTCTCGAGACGGCCTGGCGCCACCACCCGCCGGGCCATCGGTGGCTCTGGTCAGTCTCGGCCACTGCCTTCCACTGGGTTGCTGGGGCGACAGTCTCTGGAGGGGCACAGCCTTGGCGAGGCCTGGATGGGGGACTGAGCCCCACCGCCTGCCGACAGGAAGGGAGGCCCTGAGTGGAGCAGCCCCAGGCAGGGGACGGCGGCGCGGTGCGGCCGAGGACAGCGACCGGGACACGGGCCAGAAGCCCCTGCAGAGCGAGGGGCGCTGGGACCTGCACAGCTCAGAGACCACGCAGGTCAGAGTCACACGTGGAGTGAAGGACACAGCAGGGCGGCACACGGCTGCCAGAAACCTCGAGCGCCTTTGCCACTCAGTCTCTGTTCATCTTAAGGCTCAGGATGGAATTGAAAACGAGAACGTTTTCCCCGCATTTTAAGTGGTGAAAGTCTTACTCTCCGTCACCCCGACCTGGTTATTATAAGACTCTGGTGCCATCTGAAGCAAAGTCACACTAACGGACTGTCCCTGAAACCTGCTGACCCCTGAGGCCGGGGTCCCCTGGACTTCTTAGCGTTTACCTCACACGCTGAACCCCTGCGGAGCTGGCCAGAAGCAGGCGAGCCAGGCATGTCCGGTCCCCTCCGGGAACCGCACGGGGACAGACGGCTCAGAGTGACGCGTGCCCCGGGGCACGCACAGAGCGCGCCGCTGACAGAAGGGGGACGAATCAGGGAAGGCGCAGAGGGGGGCACGTGCGGGAGCAGCGGTGCCGGAAGCCGGGGCGAGAGTCAAAGGGGCCACCGACACCGGGGCCCGCGGAGCAGCACGGGGACCCGGCCTGAGCGCCGAAGGCACCCGAGCACGGAGCTCAGTGAGAGAAATGGTGCAAAGCAGGGCGGGCCGGGGCCAGGGGCCAGGCGGGTCTTCCACGGACGAGCTCAAAGACGCCGGGGGTCACGAGTGGCACGACAGAGTGGCGAAGGGACACCGGCAGTTCTGGGGCATAACGAACAGAACTCCGATCCACCCAGGGGAGGGGAAGGGAGGCCAGACAGACTCCCCGTGAACAGCAGGCTGGACCCACCGTGCACGGGCGCGGGGGGCAGGGCCCCAGAGCCGGAAAAGTGCACGGGGCAAAGTGACCTACAGGGCCCAGGCAGGTGACCCCCCAAGGACCCTGGCTGCGTGTCAGATGAATGGGACGGCAGGCACCAGCCCGGCCCATCTGACAGCGTGACGCCGCAGCAGCAGCTGTCACCAGCACTGGGGACGCAGGTCCACCACGGCTACAACCCTGGATTGTTTTCAAGAGAAGCCAAAAAAATCAGATCAAGTAAAACCTCCCCATTTTTATAGACTATAACCCCCAGAATCGTCTACCTGCGGACCAGACCGGCCCCCAGGCCCCACGAGCGGGATCGCTGGTTTCGAGTGCGGGTCGGGCACGGGGGGCCCTGACTCACCTGGGGAGGAGGGAGGAGGGAGGAGGGAGGAGGGAGGAGGAAGAAGGGCGGGGGTCCGCACACAAGGCGACACCCAGAGCGAGACCGGGGGCCGGGGGCCAGCAGGGCGGAGCGGAGCCGTCGCGGGACGAGGCGCAGAGCCGCGCCCCAGACTCGGCGCGGGGGGTGGGGGACGGGGGACGGGGGGCGGGGGCCGCACGCACCTTTAGTGCCGATCCACAGCTGGTCCTGCTCGAGCTTGAAGGTGAGCCTCACCTTTCCCCCCGACTTGTTGTACATGCCGGACAGGGGCACTGTCGGCAGGCGCTCCTGGAGACACGGCAGCGTGTTAGGGGACGGGGGGACCAGAACCGTGGCGGGACAGGGAGAGGACACAGGGACAGAGGCCCGGACACAGGGACGCTCACCTGGGCCCCCTTCACGGAGGGCATCACGTCTTCCGGTTTCCCCTTGTCCAGCACCTTCCTGTGTTGCTGTAACGAACACAAGTTGGGGGGGGGGGGGTCAGTAAATGAAACGGTGGCCTGCATTTTCGTCATGTCACTCTCTCTGAAAAGAGGACGAAGAAAACTTTGCTCTTCGGGGTCAGACGTGTTTCCTATCTGCAGGTGGCGGGTCCTTCCACGCCACAGCGGCGCAGCCCCGTGGACACGGACGGTGGCAGTGCCGCCCGAGGAGGCGGCCACAAGCCACGCCTGGCAGCCGAGCCCTGGAAAGGGGCTGCTGGGACCAAGGACGACACCTTCACGCTACTGAACCTTAACCAGCCACGTGTGGCGGCCACGTCAGACGCCAGAGGTCTGGAGCAGACGGCGCCCGGCTGATGCGCATCAGCTCTACCACCCCCTGTCCCCACATCGCCACCGAGAGGATCAACGTCAAGCTAAGACAGCCATGAACGCGCTGCTCGCACGGGTGCAGACGACAGCCACTCTGTCACCCTGAAGTCCCGAAGGAGCCTCTGACGATGCTGGCGATGCTGGCGGGAGCCTGATTGTCTAGAGGGGCGTTTCTCCAACGGACGGAGACCGGCCCCGCCCTCAGGCTAACCCTAACCCTAACCCTACAAAGCTGGAGGGACCACATTCCGGGAGAGATGCCAATCTCGCTGCAGGCTGACATTAAGACCCCTGCCCCCGCCCCCTGCGGGCAGCTCATCAGTCTCTCACTGGACCCGCTCACGGCCCCAGAGCAGCTCCTGACCCGCCCAGGGCCCGAGTCCCATTTTGCTCCACCTGCGCCTCGGCGGGTACAGTCACTGTGGGACAAAGAAGGACCATGGGACACTCAAGCTGGGAGACAGCGAAAATTCCATCACATCGGAGCACCAGGTGGCCCTGAGCCAGCTCACAGCCTCGGTGGCACAGCAGAAACGCTCTGGAAGGAGTGAACTCCACCGTGCCACACTGCTAGCAAAGGGTCGCCACAGACACCAGCCCCGGGTCCCTGAACAGTGGATGAAAAGCCGGGACAAGAGGCGCCTCTGCTGAGGCTACGCCCCTTCCCGGGCATCCGTGGGATGCAGCGTGGGAACTGGAAGCTTGATGTGACTCGTGCCTCCAAAGTCGCTTGCGAAGGGCCCTCCCTGCACTGGGGAGCAGTGGGGAGGGCAGTGCTAAGCCTGTCGAGCTACCATCGGTCACTCAAAACCTGTACTTAAGAGGCAGGTGTGCGGCGGGTGTGGCCGGCGGCACGCTCCCCCGCGGTTGCCTCCGCGCACCTGTCGCTTTCGTGCACACGGCGGAGGGAGACCAGCAAACGGACGTGAACTCAGCTGGTTACAAGCTTTGTGACCCCGTGTTTCAGGGTCAAAGTGTCCAAATAAACACCTTTTGGGGATGAATATAGTTTTATAATCCCTTAGCTGATACCCTACGAGAAATGTCTTGAACTTTTGTAAAACCCAAAAGTTTTGGTGATTTTACTAACGTGATAAAGTTTTAAAATATGTTATGTCACATCTGGGTCTGGGGAAGCACCCTGTCACGAATCCCGTTAGTGTTGTAAGGAAAAATCGTGAACGTCCACACTGATGCTAGTTAGGTTTTGCTGCTGTGTTGCTAAAAGCAAGTGGGGTTTCAGACTCTTTTGGGGTTCTAGATGCAGACAGAAGGAAACGTGGGCCTGTGACGGAAAACTGTCCTTGTCACTGCTGGTGCCTGTGGTCACAAAAACCAGTGCTGTTCCAGCTGACCCCACTACTAAGTGCCAGCAGCCCCCCAACATGAGTGGGACCTGCTATGTGTTAAGATTACAAGTGACATCCTCTCACCTAAGTACAAAAAGAATTTTAACGGCTCCGATGAGCACGAGGCAAGGCCCCACCTGCTGCACCCCAGGTGAGCAACAGAGAGTGAAAAATCAGGCCCGTGTTTCATGGGCCAGGAGGGGAAAAAAGCTCGGCTTCCTGACACGGCCCGTTTTGGAGGACCCCTGAAAGCCACGCACTTCCACGCCGCTCCAGAAGCGGGCTGGTGGACTTGGGGGAAGCCACGCGCCAGGAAACTGACGTGGGCACGGGCACGGCACGGAGTTAATTCCGGCAGCGGCGCTTTCCCACGGCAGGACACGTGGGAGCACGTGTATCTGGCTCCGCAGCCGCCGTCACCGTCGCCAAGGCCTTATCCTAAAGTAGATAGACTAGAGACACACTGACCCGCCAGATGAGACAAAGCTGCAAATCTCAGGTAGCTGTCACCTCCACTCAAGAGCCGGCCGCACCCCACTGCTGCCATAAATTTCCATCATGGGCCCTGTCCGAAAAGGAGCTTATTCTAGGGAGAGAGGACACAGAGGCCACGGCTCCGCAGGACCACGCCCACGGCGTCCTGGGCCCCACGGCCGTGAGCGCGGGCTCACCTTCTGCCGGCACAGGGGCTCCTTCTTGCTCTCCTCGGCCTTCGCGTCCTGCTGCGCGGCGTCTTTGGGCGTGTTCACGGCTAAGACGTCATTGATCGTGGAGCCAACCACCATGATCTTGGCTCCGCTGGTCACTCTGATTTCCCTCAACGTCTTCTCTTCAGGGACGAGTCCCTTATACATCACCTTCTGCATGGCCGGCGGGAGACCTTGGGACAAGGCAGCAGACAGTAAGGGGAAGGAACCAAGACCATACCTGGCCCGGAGCCCTTGAGCAAACGGATCCCGAAAGTGAATATGGCTCGCCCACTTTTGTCTGTGCGCCCGGGCAATTCGCAACATGACTCAGCCTCAGTTTCCAGAACTCTGAACAGCGATCACACTAGTTTTTTCTGTAACCACTTAATGTAAGGATTAAGAGACAGGCCAGAGAATGCGGTTCAATGCTGGGTATTCAGTAACTATTTAACTAGCCGACGCTCATTCCAAGTTGTTCTTCAAGGTTCCAATTGCTCAAATCTTAAGTCCACAGGCCTTAAGGATACAGAAACCATTAGAAACCAAATTCCTATGTTTATGGAGTTTATCAGCAGCAAAGAGATACGCAAAAAAAAAAAAAAATGCTTCACATAGCAAAGTGCAACAAATGAGAGAAAGTTAAGCCACATGAGCATATGAGCAGGGGCGAACGTGATAGTCAAAAAAAGCAGTTTTTCCTAAACTCCTTTACGAGAATTACCTGACACGTTTGCTAAAAGTAAAATCCCGGCCACATTCCAGCCCCACGGAATCAAAATCTCCAGAAAGGAGGACCTGGGGGCTGCTAGTCCATCAAGCGCCCACCCTGGTTTTTATCAGAGATGCTTGGGCAGCTTTAATTAACAGCTCGGGCCTACGAGTCCGACTCCGGCCTCAATCCCAGCTCCGGCCTCAATCTCAGCTCCGATATCTTGGGTCTCGTTTTGCTCACCGAATGATGGGCGCCCTAGGACCCACTTCGGGGAGCGGCCGGTGGCGGGGAGTACCTGTGATCGAGTGGATCTTCTGCTTCAGCTCGGAGCCCGTGCTGTCCAGCGGGAACTTCACGTCGTGCTTGGTCTTGTTCCAGATGATCTTCAGGTCCACCAGCTCGCGGCCTGCGCCGCCGCCCGCGTCCTCGCCGTTGCTGACCGAGGCCTGGCCGGCGGGGTCGCCGGGGGGCTGGGCCGGCGCCGGCTGCAGGCTGCCTCGCGCGGCGCACGAGTCCTCGGCCGCCGCCCCCGCCGCGGCTTCCGCCTCCACGCAGTTGAGGGGCCGCGCGGGCGCCTCGGCCGCCACGGTCTCGGCCTCGGTGTCCATGCCAGGCTCCTCCATGCCTGCAGGGGGGTCAGGGGGTGGGCGCTCGCCGCGGGCCTGGCCTCGGGCCGGGCTCCGCCCAGGCGCCGCCGCGGCCCCGCTCCCGCGCCAGGCCGCGTTCCCCCCCACCGCCGCCCCGCGCCCGCGTCCCCGGGCCGAAGCCCGGCGCCCACCGCCCCGCCAGCCCGCACACTCACCATCCGGGGCCCCGGCCGCCGCCATGATGATTGTGTACAACACCCGCCGCGCCGCGGAGGCCGCCGGGAAAAGGCGAGCTGGCAGAGATTGGCCCCCGCAGCAGCCCCTAACCTCGCACAGTCCGGCCGGAAACAGGCGGGGGTTTCTATGGAGACCCGCCTCCTCCGCTTCCCCGGCCCGGCCCCTGCCACGCTTCAGCTTCGGGCCGCCGAGCGGGGCGGGCCCGGGCGCTCGCCCGCCCACCGGCTCTGCCCCCCGGAGGCCGAGCGGGGCCGCGGCGTGCAGGGGGCGTGGGCTCGCGGGCCGGGCGGCCTGCGCCTTTAAGGGGCGGGGTTGCGCCCGCTGTGGCGCGAGCGGATTGGCTGGGAGGGGACCCCGGAAGTGATGCACGAGGAGCCCACGTGGTCGAGTCCACTCCACATGGCGGCGCTCCTGAGGCGGCTGCTGCGGCCGGGCGGGCCCCTGGCGGCCTTGGGCCCCCGGTTGGGACGGCGCGAGGCCAGCCTGGGCGTTGACCCCGGGGCTGCGGTGCGAGTGCGGTTCGCTCCCAGCCCCACAGGTAACCTTGGCGGACGTGAGGCCGCAGGCCGAGGCCCACCGTGGCGTGCCCGCCCCCCCGAACGCGCCCGATCGAACCCCTTCCGGTGGAGTTCGACTGGGCGGGCCGTGCGACCCTATCTTCCGGCGGCTGAAACGGGCCCACGAGCGGAAATCACTCGCATTGCCACGAGTGTCTTTGTGTCCATTTAGGCCTTACCGTCTCTTTCGTCTTTTTTACGTTCCCGGTAAACGTGTGCGAAGTAGCAACTGCCAGGCCCTGCTCCGCTGGCGTACAGTGGTCACCGAGAAAGTGGGCCCCTGCTCTCGAGCCTACACGTAGTGACCGCGACAAGCACGTATAAAAATGCTGGCAGTCACGGGTGCCATGCGGGAGATGAAGCGGCGTAGGGGACCCGGGTTGGGTAGGATGCTCAGGAAGGCCTTGCTGACATTGGAGCAGAGACCCAAATGACCGGGAGCGAGCTCCGTGAAGCCCGCAGGAGGACCCTTCTGGGCAGAGGAAACCGCGGTGGCTCAGGCCCCGTGGTTGGTATGGGAGCTTAACCCCAACAGAGCGGGGCAGGGGCCCAGTGTACACCCTGGTGGGGATCTTGTCAGGCCCCCCACCAGTTTCCACAATTCTTTTGTTACCGAGGCGACTCTCTGCCTTCTCCACATTCTGGGCCCCAGTGTCTTTTGTGGCATGGTCACAGCCTCCCAGAGTGACAGGGTCTTCCTTGGCAGGTAATACACTGTAGAGAGTGCTTCTCAGACCATCCATGGTAAAAAAAAAAATTGGTTTTTAATTTGCAATCGATTATGAAGCAATACTTCTATAAAATCAACCTAAGTGAATTACTAGGAAGATGAAAACCACGAAAGCATACAAAATGTGAATCTTCTTTATTAGATTAGACGGATAAAAAATGATTGTCAGATTGCTGTGAGTTTCTAAACATTTCACTCTCAATTTCTGTACTTGGTTGTGAACTAGCAACAGTTTGCAGACTGGTCCCTGCCTGCAGTGTGCATTGAGGAGCGAGGCCTGGGATTGTCTGGGTCCAAATTTTTGGCTCCCTAATTTGTCCAAGTCACACCTTTCTTAGCTGTATGACTTGGGCAAATTACTTAACCCCTTCTGAGCCTCTGAGTTTTACCATCTGTCAAACAGGGCTAGTGATAGTACCTGTTTCATGGGTTTGAGCCGATGTAGCTGAAGCACTAAGCAAAGTCTGGTACTCACAGCAAGCACTTAATAAACTAACTTCTATTGTGATGATCATAATTCGTGTTTCCTTGCCGATTTGCAGGAAAAGACCATGTAGGCAAGATGGCTGACTGTAGACAGAGGAAACAATCAAGCAACCTAGATCATTACAATAGCTAAAATTAATTGAAGGGTGTTCTTTGGTCAGCATTCAGGCCTCCCAGCAACCCTTTAAGGAAGGTTTAAATGTCTGGTTTTGATCTCTCTTAAGAGATGAGGACATTGAAACTCACAAAAGTAGAGTGCCCAAGGGATAGCGACTAGTGTGGTGGATGCAGAATTTGAATTCTGTTCCATGTGACGTAAGAGGCCTCGCTTGCAACTACTGGATGCTTGTCTTCTATCTTGGGGACCACTGCTTTTATGGTGGCCTTGCAACAACTAGCCGGAGGGTCACACACATAGCGTTGAGTCAGAGCTTTTCCTGTCCTGTGCTCCCTTCGGTACCTGGAGAGGCAGCTGAGCTCATCGCGGAGACGGGGCTGTGGGCTGGACCACAGAAGGAAGGGGAAGCGGAAGTGACAGCCCTGGGAAAACTTCGTTTTAAGTTTAAGATTTAAAAGTAAAATCTTAGGAGTTTAAACTTGGCTGAGGACAAGTATCATGGAATCGAATGTCGCTTTTGGTCAGTGTTTAAAGTCAGCACTGAAGGTAAAAACCTCACGTAGATAAAATCCAGAGTGTAGGATGAGGTTAGTTGTGACAGTGTGTAAAAGCTATAGGCAAAATGTCACTTTACAGTGTGTTTAATTTGTAGTTAATTTTTTTTTGCCCACGCACGTGGGATAACTTCAGTGAATAATCCTCTGTTTCTCCTCTGGGTGACGCTTGTCCTCGAGGCAAATGTCAAATTAGAATGATGGGTGTAGCTAGAGCTTTTTACAAAGTGACAGCTCCCCAGTGGAACACCACCCCTGTCCTCGGTGGAGGTCTGATTGGGTGCTGGTTTGATGGTTGCGATGGGGCTGGGGGTAGCTGTTTCTCGGGCTTCGATATTCGTCGGGACGTTCTGTCGCAAGCTCGCTGCTCAGCCGAAACCCGTCATCAACTCACGCCCCGTCTCGTGTCCCATCAGGCTTCTTGCATCTGGGCGGCCTCCGCACTGCCCTGTACAACTACATCTTTGCCAAGAAGCATGGAGGTAGCTTCATCTTGCGGCTGGAGGACACGGACCAGACCCGCCTTGTGCCCGGGGCGGCGGAGAATATTGAGGACATGCTGGAGTGGGCAGGTGAGGCTGGCAGAGACGGGACCCTGCGCTAAGGAGAGAAGAGGAGCAGGAAGGGAGGCTGGGTGGAGAACTCCTAGAGACATGCGTACATTCGTGCCGCCCACTGTGGCAGGTGCCACCTGAAGAGACGCTGAAGCTCCTGGATGTCACACTCCAGGGCTGTCCTGAGACTCCTGTCGTTCCCTGCGTGGGCACGCTGGGCCAGCTGGTGACCACCACCGAGGACAGGGGTGGTGTTCCACCGGGAGCTGTCTCATTTCCCAGTGGGGCCCGGCTCTGGGTGTTGGTCGTTATCATCGTTTTCTAGTGAATGTTTCCCTGTTCAAATCTAAGCTCAGGTTTTACGGTCTTTTGTTGTTTTTAACCACGTTGCACAAGCCGACAAAACTGCGCAGTCCCTGAAGTCCCTCCTCGTGGGCGGTCCGGCCCTGAGCACAGCCAGGCTCAGAAGGACAAGGAGGAGGGCAGTGTGGCCTCTGGGCCCACAGCAGCCTACCTGCCGGACAGGTATGACTAGTTAAGCGCCCCAAGGGAAAATGCCAAGACTATTTTGAGATGTGTATTTTATCTCAGGTAAACTATTAGCTTGACTCCGGGTTCACAAAGGGTAGAAGCCGATTCTCTTGCTGACTTCTGTTGCCGAAGGCGGTAGCAGATGCCCAGGCGAGGTCAGCCACAAGGCATTCACCCCCCCCAGGTCATGTGCTGCGGCCCAGGCAGCATGCCAGCTCTGCTCAGTGGGGCGGGGCAGCAGGCGAACTGCTGAGGGACATCAGTGCGGCCGAGGAGAGGGCGGGCTGGGAGCCCGGGGGTGCTCCTTTTGGATGCAGTGGCCTTCACTGCAGAGGTGACAGGTGACATGAGAGCAGAGACTTGTAGGAAGTCAGGGGCCAGCCCTGCTTTTTCCCGGTGGGGAGAGTGTGCAGGGCAGCAGAACGGCAGGTGCACGGGTCCCGTGGGACCTAACCACTGTCACCCAGCTGCTGTGCGTGCCAGCGGGGTGGCAGGGAGGCCTGTGTGACCCACGCACGGTGAGCGGAGCAGTCACTAGCGAGGCGGGGGCAGCTGGGTGGCAGGAGGTGGATCGTGAACCCCGGGAGCCCCAGCGAGAACTTTGGTTGCCTGGGGACACCCTCCTGGGCATGAGGGGTGCAGCGGGGCCCCTGTCCCCCCTCCTGGAGCCCCTCGTGCAGCGAGGCTAGTGGGAGGCCCGCAGCCCCTCGGCCAAGCTGCCCACCCCGGCGTTTGCGGGGGCAGAGGGCAGGTACCCCAGCACCCCAGCGCAGCTGACTCTGGAGCGTCTCGCTTTGGGAGTCACTCTTTTTTTTTTTAACTGACATAATTCACATGATATTAAATCCATCACTTCAAAGCGTACAACTCAGTGGATTTGGATCCGTTCACTGTGTAGTGCAGCTGTCACATTACCTCATTCCAGGCGTTTCCATCAGCCCAAACGACACCGACACCGTACCTATGAGCAGGCACTGCCTCCTCCTGCCTCCTCCTGCCCCTCCCCCCACCCCCCCCGGCAGCCGCTACCCTTTCTGTCCCATGGTCTGCCTGTGTCGGACATCCCTATAAATGGCCTCATGTGCTACATGGCATTTTGTGACCGGCCTTTGCTTAGCACGAGGTTCGTCTTACTATAGCAGCCACCTGAGCTTCCCTCCTTTACGATCGGATCACAGTCACAACGTGGCAGGGCCACGTTCTGCTCACGCGTCTATCCGTGGATGGACATTTGGGTCGTTCTCACTTTAGCCGTTGCGAGTGAAATTGCTGTGAACGTTTCCGTACCGGCTTCTACATGAACGTGGCTTTCAGTCCCCCTACCGGAGTCACCCTTAAACCCGGGGCATTCACGGGGCGAAGCGGCCAGTTGAGGGGAAGGGGCTCCCCGAGGCACCT
Organism: Macroglossus sobrinus; assembly: GCA_004027375.1. NCBI lineage: Eukaryota > Metazoa > Chordata > Mammalia > Chiroptera > Pteropodidae > Macroglossus > Macroglossus sobrinus. The sequence goes on along the minus strand of PVKZ01007183.1, from coordinate 13,753 downwards.
GGTCTGTCCTCTCTTCTGAAGAGCGCAGAAACGAGGGGTCTGGTTGTGGGGCGTTAAACAACCCTGATGGCAGTGTGGGCCCAGCCGACGGCGCCCAGCACACGCCCGGCAGTGCCACCATCCAGCTGTCTCATGTCCCCTCTGCCCTCTCCCGGGAGCGTCTGCGGTTAAATGTGTCCTTTGTGGCCTGGGGGAGCTGAGCCCCAGCTTGGGCCCGCCACAGGCCCGTGTGGGCGTGTAGTCCCCAGGCCCCTGCCCGGCAGCCTGTTCGCCCCACTTTCTGGAGGGGGAGACTGAGGCTTGGCATGGAGCGGGACCGCAAAGAGGCGGTACCGTGAGTGGGTCAGGGCGTGGGCTCGAGGTCAGCCGCCGAGGCGCGAATCTTGTCGTGCCCCTTGTGCTCAGCCACGCAGTGTGACCAGGCCTCCCTGTGCCTCAGCGTCCTCCTTGACGAATGGGGACAGCGACTTCAACTTGGTGTGGTGGTTCTGAGCTTCCCGGGGGGCACGGAGCATAAACGCAGCCGGCAGGTGTTGGGCAAACGGCCTGGGGCCCTGGCCGCTGCTCTGGCTCCTCACCCGTGAAAGGGAGGCGGTGGCGGTGGCGGTGGCAGTGGCGGTGGCGAGCTCGGGGCCGCTGGGAGGACCGGGGGGTAACGCTGGGGACCCAGCGCCGCGAGCACCCCGGTCACTGTGTGGGCGCCGGTCTCTGTCTGTGCCCCAGGCATCCCGCCGGACGAGAGCCCGCGCCGGGGAGGCCCCGCCGGGCCCTACCTGCAGTCCCAGCGGCTGGAGCTGTACGCCCAGGCCGCGGACGCGCTGCTGCGGACGGGCGCCGCTTACCGCTGCTTCTGCTCCCCGCAGCGGCTGGAGCTGCTGAAGAAGGAGGCCCTGAGGCGCCGCCAGACGCCCCGGTGAGAGCCCCGCCGCGCGTGTCCGTGCGGGTCACCCCGGCTCCCCACCGCACAGCTTCTGGGGTCGGGGGTCTGGGCATGGCTCACCCGGACCTTTGACGCAGGGTTTCTTGCGACGCTGCAGTCAGGGTGCAGGCCAGGTGCTGTCACCTCAAGGCTCTGTCGCCCAGGACCCGCCTCCGCTTCCCCACGAGGCTGTCAGCAGTGCCCGGGCCTCGCCACGGGGCCCCTCCGTGGCAGCTGGCTTTCCCAGAGCGAGCCGGGGAGAAAGCAACAGGGCGACACAGCAGCCAGAGTCCCTGTGGGACCAGATCGGGGACGGGAGGACGTCCCCAGGCCCGGCACACACAGGGGTGACACAAGGCGGGAGTCACGGGGCCGGGTCAGAGCCGCCTGCCACATCAGGTTGCAGGCTTGACACGCAAGGTGATTCTGTTATTCTAATAAGTAAAACTTTCTCACGTGTGCGGGCAGCTCTCCCAGCCCGGACTCTGGCTACCGGTTCTGTCCCCGGAGACAGGTGGCGTGGGAGCTGGCCGTGTCTCCCAGAGACGCGGCGTGCACGCTGACACGTGCGCATGCTTGCTGCTCTCCCCCATCACACCTTGCGCGTGGCACACACGTCGGGCAGCTCCTGTCCCGAGGGGCGGCCCCCAGCAGTCCACGGTGTGTTCTCAGTCATGTAGTGTTGCCCGGCCGTGTGGGGTGCCGGCGTCACGTCTTCAGTCCCCTACTGAGGGTCCCCGATGTCACTTCTGATCTCGTTATGAAACCAGCAGGGACTGACATCGACGTCCCTCACCTTGCACACGTGCGGTGGGTTGGGGACCGCAGAGCTGTGGCCTGCGGGGTCACACGGCTGTGCTCCCATCAGTGGGGCATCGCAGTGACCTGTGCGACGAGGCCACCTTTGCTACAGCACCGCTCCTTCATCACAAGCAGTGTCCTCGTTCCCTGCCAGAGGCTGTGCCCCTCGCCAAGGCCCCCATTTACCAGACGCGGGCGGGGCTCGGGCCGCCGTGGCGCTCTTACCCTGGCCGCTCTGCTTCCCCACAGGTACGACAATCGGTGCCGGGACCTGAGCCCGCGGCAGGTGGCCGAGAAGCTGGCGGAGCAGCCCAGGCCCGCGGTCCGCTTCCGGCTGCCGGAGGAGGCCCCGGCCTTCCAGGACCTGGTGTTCGGCTGGAATCGGCACGCGGTGGCCAGCGTGGAGGGGGACCCCGTCATCCTGAAGAGCGACGGCTTCCCCACGTACCACCTGGCCTGCGTGGTGGACGACCACCACATGGGCGTGAGCCACGTGCTGCGGGGCTGCGAGTGGCTGGTGTCCACCTGCAAGCACCTGCTCCTGTACCGGGCCCTGGGCTGGCGGCCGCCGCGCTTCGCCCACCTGCCGCTGCTGCTCAACAGGGACGGCAGCAAGCTGTCCAAGAGGCAGGGCGACATCTTCCTGGGGTGCTTCGCCACTGCCGGCTTCCTGCCGGGCGCCCTGCTCGACCTCATCACCCACTGCGGCTCGGGGTTCGCAGGTGCGTGGCCCGCCTGCACGGAGCCGGGCTGCTGCTTCACCCACAGGCGTTTGCTGAGCGCTGCGGCGTCTGCCGACGAGGCGGCCGTAGCCCCTGCCCCCCAGGAGCGTACGGTCCCCGAACCTCAGCTGCTCCCCTCGGGCCCACGGGAGGGTTCCATGAGCCGTGAGTGGAAGGCGCCCAGCGCTGCGGGCTCGAAGCTCAGCTCCCGGGTTGTGGCGGTGACGTCACCACTGGACAAGTCCATCCACTGACAGAATCGCTGGTGTTTCCGCGACCCCGGTCCGTTCCAAGCCGAGCCCAGATCTCAGAGAGGCACCGGATAGGGTGACCTCTGAGGAGGAGTTTCCAGAACGTGGCAATAACAGTCTGCTTATTGCTCATCCTGCTCGTATTTAACCCTAAGAGGACCCTCGGGAGGTGTTTGTCATCTCTGTAAGAGGCTTGTGAGGCGCAGAGGGGTGGAGTAGGTAGCCAGTGTCACCCAGAAAGGGACGGAGTGAGAACAGCTCAGGACAGTCGCAGTCGACCCTGCTGTCCTCAGAGTCACCCGGGAAGCTTGTGCCCTGCGCCTTGTGCCCTGCGTGCCAGTGCTCACGCCCCTGGGGTCGGGGTCCCCGGGCACAGCAGGCGGTGAGCACGTCTGTGGGCCCTGAGGTGGCTTTAGCCTGACCGTCGTCAGACTCTTTTTTCCTGTGTGACAGAATTTTTTCTGCACTTGAAAGCTCACTCGGGCCCTCGATGTGTAAAGTAGCTAGAAGTGAACCCTTAGGTCAGGTTGGGATGGGGAACCCTGAGAGCGCCCACTCAGCCTCCCTTGGGGTCGAAGGTGGGGGTGCGGTGGGGCGGAGGTGGAGGGAAGGAGGGGGTGAGCTGAGGGGCTGGGCCTCCCTCCCTCACAGAGAACCAAATGGGCAGGACCTTGCCAGAGCTGATCGCGCAGTTTGACCTGGCCCGGATCACCAGCCACTCCGCCCTGCTGGACCTGGAGAAGCTCCCGGAGTTCAACAGGTACGTGGGGGTCCGGGGGGCCCGGTGGGGCGGGTCCCGGCGCGGGAGGGTCCCCTTGCTGAGGACCGGCCCGTGGCAAAGGGTCCTATGCGCTCCGGGGCCGTGCACACCAGGTGCTGGTCGTGGTCCCAGGCGTCTGGTGCCGTGTGCCCAGTCAGTCACCTGAGGTTTTCAAGCTGCTGCTTCCGCCTCTCTAAAAGGGGCTCTCACAGGCCCACTGCCCCATGCCGCGTCGTGAGCGTTGGACTGGGTCAGGCGCCCGGTCTCGGTACTTGGCACAGCCCGGCAGTCCTGGTGAGGGTCAGGCGGCGCTTGTGTGTCTCGGGTTCCGACCTACGTGTGTGGCAGGGAGGTGCCGTTTTAACCTAGGCAGCTGAGCAGGGTCGGGCCTGGTCAGCGCTTGGATGGGAGACCACCTAGGAAGACCGGGTGCTTAGGCATTAAACAAACAAGAAAACGGTACTTACAGCTTTGAAAACACGAGGTGCCCGTCTCCGGGGTGCTGGGGCGCTGGGGCCGCCTGCGTCAGGCCTTGCCCGGGCCCCTTCCTGCCCTTCTGTGAGTGAAAAGAGACGCTCTGGCCTCCAGGCTGCACCTGCGCCGGCTGCTGGGCGACGAGAGCCAGAGGCGGCAGCTGGTGCGGGAGCTGCAGGCGCTCGTGGGCGAGGCGTTCGGGAGCCAGCGGCCGGACGGCGCCGTCCCGGACCCCAGCCACGTGGAGCGGGTCCTCCTGCTGAGACAGGTGTGGAGCCTGGGGCGCGGGGGGCCCCGCCCTCCCCTTCCGGCACGTCAGCCCCGTCCCCGTCCCCGTCCCCGGTGCATTCGGTGGCTGCCTCTCCCCCCAGGGCCACGTCTGCCGCCTGCAGGACCTGGTGTCCCCAGCATACGCGTACCTGTGGACGCGCCCGGCCGTGGGGCGCGCGCAGCTGGGCGCCCTCTCGGAGGAGGTGGACGCGATCGCCACGCGCGTGCTGGGGTGAGTCCCCGCGGCCGCGGCTCTGCACCCTTCTTCCCTCCCAGGGCCCCTTTCTCCCAGGGCTTGGCTGTCGTGCCCGCGGCACAGCCCGGTGGCCAGTGAGGCTCTTGTTAGGGTCCCCCAAAGGGGGAACTAGCCAGCAGCTCTGCACACGGCCCCCTCTGGTCCTAAGCCGGTGGGGTCAGAGCGGGCATGGCGGGCCGTCCGTCCGCCCGCAGCGGTGACCAGCTCCAGCCTCAGTCCCTCTTCATGGCGGGCACACTCACCCCCGCTGCGCCCTGCTCGTGTCCCGCGTCAGACTCCGGCTGGGAGGACGTGTTTGTAAGTCCAGCTTGAACAGAGCAGTGAGGTCTCGGCTGGACGGCCGGGATGGAGGGCGGTGGCCGCTGGCCTGCGGGGACCTCAGCCCCAAAGGGCTTCGAGCCGCGGGCAGACGGCAGTCGCAGCACGTGGGCGGCAGGGCCCTCACTGGGGCGGGGGTCTCCTGAGCGCGCTCTTGCTGCCCCTCTGTGCTGCGTCCCCGTGCCCCGGTCCCAGAGCTGCCTCACTCGGTCCCAGAGGGCTTCAGCCATCCCCGCTGCGTCTACCCCAACCCCAGTTTCCCTTTAGGTCCTCACGCACTGTGTGTGAGCTCGTGGGTGTCGTAGGTGTCAGCTGATAGTTGCCTTCTTATTGAAATGTGAGTCTGGCTCTGCTGGGTACTGGCCGCCTGTTCAGCCAGCACGCTCAGGGCTCTGAGCTCTGACGTAGCGCCCTGTAGCCCTGTGAGGTGCAGACACTGTTGTCATCCCCACGTGACCGGCGAGCAGACGGAGGCCCGGGGACTGTCTGCGCAGAGGTGGCAGTCGTAAAGCCTCCTGTTACGGCTCACACCCAGCCTGCCCATGTGACGCCCGCATGCCTGGGTCCTCCGTGGGTGATCTCCTGGGTGTCTTTTCTTCCCGGACTCGGAAGGGGTGGGGAGCAGATCCCGCCCCCACCACCTCCTCGGGCAGGCTCGGATGGTGGCTGCGCTGTTACGTATGTCGTAGCTGATGGGTAATCTGAAGTGTCCCCTCCCACGCGCGTGCCCTGGCCCGCAGCCTCACAGACCGGCCTCTTCCAGGCTCCTCGAAGGACCCGCCAGGAGCTTAACTCCGGACACGCTGAACGCGGAGCTGAAGAAGCTGTCGGACGGTCTGGAAGGCGCCAGACACAGCCACGTGATGAAACTGCTCCGCGTGGCCCTCAGTGGACAGCCGGTGAGGCGGGCAGGTGCCGGGCTGCTCCCCCGCTCCCCGCAGCCCCTCGTGTGTCCGTCCCAGCCACGTTCTGTGGCGGAGACGCGTGCGAGGTGGCTGCTCCTCAGTCCGCACACTGGCCGCTGGGCACTGCTGCGTGCGAGCGCCGTGCTGGGCCCGGGGCAGCAGGGATGCGCGCGCACACGCCCCGCCTTCGCGCTCGGAGCTGGCCGGCGATGGGGTGGCGGGCGCGTCAGCAGGGGGAGAGCGGGCCTGGGGCTCGGCCTCGGCCCTGGGGGACAGTGAGACGCAGACTCTGCTCCTTGGGGTGCAGGCGGCCGTGCCGGGGTGGCCCGGGCAGTGGCTCCCGCAGGCCGTGTGCGCGGGAGCCAGCGTTTTCTCTCCCTGCAGCAAGGCCCCCCTGTCGCCGAGATGATGCTGTCCCTGGGGCCCGAGGAAGTGCGGGAGCGGATTCGGAAGGCGCTGTCCAGCTAACCGGACGCACGGCGGTGGCGCGGGCCCTGGGGGCCCGTGCACGTGGACGCTGCCTTCGGGGCCAGGTGCGGGTCACCCCGGGCCGGCAGGGAGCTGGCACGAGGACCCAGAGCGGGGACCGTCTGAGCGCACACAGGGGCACAGACACCCCCACCGTGGGCCAGGGAAGCCGAAGGTCACAGGCTTTGATGCTCATGGGACTCTCCGTGGCGTGCCAACGGCTGCTCTCTGCTGTCCTCACACGGTCACCTCTCTGTGTCCTCTCTCTGTACGAGGGTCCAGGCGGGACGGGCGCCCTCCCTAACGGCCTGGTTTGACCTCACTCAGCTCTCTAAAGGCCCAGCTGCACAGAGGCCCCATTCCAAGGTGCCGGGGGGAGGGCTGCGACCCCCAGGCTTTGAGGGAACACAGCCTGGTCGGTCACTGCGTGGCGCAGCCCGGACGCGTGGGTGCCATGTCCCAGGCCCCCACTGGACTTGGAGCCATAACGGGTGATCGACAAGCAGGGCGGAACTGGACTGTCTGGGACCACAAGGAGAGGGCCCCCCACTGCCGAGGGGCAGCACGTGTCTCATGCCGCTGTCCCTTGCGCATGGGTGGCCTGTGTCTCCTCCCGAACGCCTTTCTGTCCCTGTCCTCCACGGGCCGGTCTGGAGGCCTGCACTTGGCCTGCCCTGCTCTGCTCCCCGCCTCCCGCCCGCTGTGAGTCCCTGCCTGCTTCCAACACGGCGTGTGCTGCCCTCCAGGGTCCAGGCTCAGCTGTCAGCTCTCGGGCGGCGTCAGAGCCCATGCCCTGGTGTGCAGGACAGGCACGAGACGCTGGCTCGGCTCGGCTTGGGGGACATGTACGCGCAGAGCACGACCGGGACGCTGAGCCCATGACGTGCTGCCACGCCCTCAGGTGGCACGGCTAGTCTGAAGCAGCGCACGCCTTCCGCACTTTTTACTCGTTTGTTTTTAAAGAAAAGCCACATTTGAAATAAAAAAAAAAAAAAACACATTTGAAATAAGCGCAGGTCCATCCCCGGCAGCTCAGAGACCACAGTGTGGCGACAAGGACCATGGGAGCCAGCCCGGCCGTTCTTGCCTGTGAGGCGTGGAACACGCCCAGACCATGCTGGGGCTTCCCTGGGGGGTTCGGATTCTCACGGACCCAAAGGGCAGGCCTTCCAGCCGACGTCACGGGACACTGGCACCTGTCCCTGGAGTCATCGGGGGGCCCGAGGCGCTCCCTTTCAGCCCGCAGACCTCACCCTCTCACGCGTGTCTCTGTCTGCCCCCTCCCCTTCCTCTTTCTCTCTGCACTTGGCCGACAGCCCCCCCAACCCTGCAGCTGAGCCATCTCCTCCCGCCCTCCCAGTTACATAGCTAGAGTTACGTGTCCAGCCTCCCAGGGGGAGATCCGATTGGCCCAGCCGAGTCCTGTAATGAGACCGTGGCGGCAGGGGACCCACTCTCGGGAGAGTGCTCTTTCGTGCAGTTACAGTTACATAGCATCCTTTCTGGAGGACCGCTTCTCTGTAGCAAACTTGGAGTGTCAGTCACACAGAATTGGATACAAAGTTTGTATCCAATTCTGTGGTGCATTTGCACATGGTTACTGTATCTTTATCGAGTACTAGATTAAAAGGCAGAAGGTTTTCTTACTCTTGGTGGTTACCATAGCCCCTGGCACATGTCCTAACACATAGTAGGGAGTCAAGTAACTGTCTTGTGACGAAAGGAATGAGGGCTCCCGTCGTCAGTCAGGTCAAGTTCAGACACGGCAATCACCAGCTGGTCCAGCTGCTGGATTCCAGCAGTTTCCCAGTTTCGGGTCTTCATCTCTGGGGGGGTCTCGTCTCTTTTTGCACGATTTGCAGCTTGGTCTGTTGCCTGTTATTTGCAGTGAGTCCAGCTATCTGAGACAGACTGAAGGATGGTGACAGGTAGAATGTTTCAACATAGAGGAATATATAGTGGGAACCAAAATTAGAAGTGGTTTGTTCATCAGTTTGTCTTACGATAAAATTGCTACCTCCCCAGGACAGGATAATAGTCAGAAAACGAAGACCCTCGGCGTGACAGCCGTTCAGGAGTGTCAGAGGGCTTCACGTACGAAGCGCCCCTTGATCTGGGTTCTGAGGGATGAGTAGGAGTTTCTCAGCTCTAGAGGACTTGGACGGATACTCCAAGCAGGGGGATGAAGGCGAGAACTTCGCAAAGTTGGAGGAGTGAGACGAGAGGCTGAGAAGCCAGAGAGAAGTCCAAACAGCGAATTAAATCTTCGCAGATTAAAAGTATCGACGTGCCATCGGATGCAAATAACAAAACTTAGAGAAGCTTAAACAGGAAGATGCAGCGTCCCACCTAGCAGGAAGTGGGGGGCAGGCAGGCTCAAGGGCTGGTTAAGCACTTGGTGAGGTCGCTGAGGACCCAGGGTCTTCCCATTACTCTGTGTGCTGGCTCCAGGCCGGGAACAGCCTGGGTCTGGTTTCCTCTGCTCGTAACTGGCAGCGTAACTGGCAGCTGAGAATCCCGGGGCATCCACATTTCCTCCTCCCTGTCTGGAGGGAGACCCAGCCGTTTCCTGTGGCTCTCCCTGAGAGCAGAGAAACTTTTCTCCCAACTCCCTCCCCGGCTTGACTTCCCCATTCTTGAACCCACCACTGCCGGGAAGTTGGGCGGGGGTCCCCACAGATCAGTCAGGCCCAGTGCTGCGGCCAGGGCGGGGGTGGTGAGCCGTGGGGACCTGAACAAAGTGTGGGTTCAGTTCGTGAGGATGAGAGCGGTGTGTTTGGGAGGTGGGAGGTGAGAAGCCGCTGATGTGCTTTCAGCAGGGAAGTGACGTCATCACACTGGTGTCTTGTTAAGGGATCATTCTGGCAGCTGTGCCAAAGAGATCGGGGCAGGGCCGACCGAGACGCATGGGGCCTGGTGGGAGATGGTTGGGAGGGAAGCATGGCGGAGGCTGTTGTCACAGTGAAGCCGCGTTTCCTCGTCACGGCCTGACCCTGCCTTTCCAGCTGCAGTTTGCCCGTTCCTGCCACACACAGGACGCTCTTGTCCGCTCGCTCTGCTCCCCCTTTGCCTGGTCACCTCCTTCTTAGCCTCCAGATCTCAGCTGCACTGTCACCTCCTCGAGGAAGCCTCTGACTTCCTCTCAGGACTCCTTCCTGTCATTTGTCACCAGCACCCTCTGCTTTTCCCCAGCTCGTGATTGAAACCGATTGTGTAAGGAATTTTGTTAGTAATCAGTTCTGCAGACACTCGTTAGTGTCAGGTTGTAAAGTCCAGCCTGGCATGATAGGGCCTCAGCTCCTGTGGTCCCCAGTCCCCCTGGTCCCTGATAAACGCTGCGTGAAGACCGGACAGGCATCCGATTGGATGGGATGGCCAGGATGTGTCTCGAGCGCACAGGTGCTGACTCTGCTGAAGTCGCCATGTTGGTTAGGATACTGTTTCACATCGTTCAGGAATGCGTGCTTGCTGTTTTTGTTAGTGAAACACAGGATTTGAATGTTTTTAATTGAGAAGGCTGTACAAGTTTGGTTTGGGGGATTTTACAGCTCATCCTTCATATCTGGGCAAAATGTTGGGGTCACAGCCTTTTCTCCCAGGCCCGTCTCTTCGGCTCTGGCCCCTGCGACACCTCCCCCAGTCCTGACTGCAGGAGGAGGGCCCGATGAAAGCAGAGACGGACCACACGCCACACACATGGCAGATGGCGAGCAGAGGGGGGTTGGGCGGGAAGGGCGGCAGGAGCACTAAAGCGGGGGCCTGGGAAGGCCTGGTGGGGGTAACAACATAGTGCTGTCTGAAGCCAAAGCCTGTGCACCCGACGGCTGCCCCGAACCCCCGAAACCCTCAACACCCACTTACCCTTTAACCTTTCCCCAGACCAGCACTATCAGCATAGCCTGAGACTAATTAGAAAGACAGCTTCTTGGCCTCCCGCCCGCCCCCATCTGCTGAATCAGACTGGGTCGGGCCCTGCGTTCTGTGTGTGAACAAGCTCTCCTCCGGGGGATTCCGACACGTGTTAGTTTGAAGACCACTGATCCACCCGCAAAGTGTTCATCGTGTGGAGATGCTTGAAAGAAGGCCCGTGAGGCAGGTACAAGAAATCTTAGAACAACAACAAAAAAAAGGGGAAGTGATGGGTGAAACTTGGCAAAGCCACCCCGCCTGCCTGGGGTGGGGCACGGAGTCCGGTCACCCCCGGGGCATTGTCACACTGAAAAAAAACCATCTCCTGTGTGTCAGATGTTTAGAATTTTCAAGAGGCAAATGTGTTCAAGATTTTATTCACGTCTCAGTGAAGAAACGTGAGATGAGGCCCTTTTATAGGTGGGGAATATTGAAGTGAATGTGCAAATGAAGGCAAAACTGGATTTTCCACAAAGAGGGTGTGCCCCCCCCCCCCCCCCCCCCCCCCCCCCCCCCCCCGCAGAATTCATTTGCATGTCTCTAGGTAAGAATGATTCCACTGCTTTCTGTGATCCACAGTTTAGGACCTGGAAAGTAATTCCAAAGAACCACGATCCAATCCGCTAACGCAGAGGGGCGTGCCCCAGACAAAGCATAGTTTCCACTGAAATTTGGAATTTCCCCAGCCCACAGCCGGGAAAGCCAGTCCAGCCTTTGCGGACCAGGAAGTGGGTTCCCACCAGTTCCCCGGGCCGCAGCACCTGTGTCTCAGACATCCAGCCCCCGGAGCTGTGGGAGATAATGTCAGCCGTCTGTCTGGGCCCCCCACTCTGTGGTACTTCATTACAGTGGCCCAAGGTTGCTAAGATAACGATGAAAGGTGTATGTAGGGTAGAGGCTGACAGCCGTTTGTCCTTCGGTGGCAGCTTCGGGGGGGTTCCCGCATAGAAAGGTGCTTTGGGCCCCCATCGGATGGAGACGCGTGGGGCTGGACTCATTCGGGAGCTGAGAGAGCACCGTAAATGCACATTTTGACTTTGAATTTTTATTTGGGGTAGGGCTAGGACCTAAAGTCCCACGGAAGCCACCTCTTACTGCATCCACGGTGCACTTGGCCGTCGGTGCTAGTGTGCCAGGCACTGTCCTAGGTCCTGGGATGCAGAAGTGTGCAGGGCACAGCCCCCGCTTGTGTTAGCGGGTGAGACGGGGCGTGGCGTGCAGGGACGAGTTCGTGCTTCAAGGGAAAGTGTGCCTGGCGTGGACAGCACGCCGTCCTGCCACGGCCTGGCCTGTCCTGTCCTGGGCTCAGCTGTCTCACCGGTTCTAGGTAGCTTTCAGCACGGTAGGTAATTCTTACCTAGGAACAAGTAAATTGATTCTGTCCGCGGGGCGGACAGCCCTCACTGCCGGCAGAGAAGCTCATTTTGTGTCTATTTGCGCATCTGTTCTGCTATCCTCCTATTCTGGATGAATTTGCCCTTTTTCTGACTTCTCTGGAACGGATTATAGCATTTGCTTGGTTCGCTCGCTTCATTAAAGTCGAAGAAATATTTAACACGTGTCCGTTTCATGATGTACGAGAACCGTGACTTTTGGGGGGGGGGGCGGAACTCCCCTTTAACGGATAAGGAAGTGCACAGTACGCCGATGCCGTAACGTGTTTCGGATTAAATACAGCAGGAGGCGGAGGGAATGAACGCGCTGCGTCAGCCCTTGTCCAAACCGCACTGAGGCAGCCGAGTCCGGCGTTTCGCCTGTGGGCACGTCCCCTTGCGAAGGGCCGGGGGCCGCCGGCCGCGCGGGTGGTTGGCTCGCTGGGTTTGGACGCGGTGGCCGGGGGGGCGGGGCGCGCCTGGGGGCGGGGCCCTGGGGCGGGGCGCGCCTGGGGGCGGGGCGCGCCTGGGGGCGGGGCCAGCACCTGCGTAGCGCGCACGGCGCCTGCGCGGGCCGGGCCGGTGGGCGTGTCCGCAGCAGGCCCCGCCCCGTCGCCGTCACGTGCGGCCCCGCGCCCGCCGCGTCGGCAGCCGGAGCGCGCCCGGCGGTGGCGGAGGCAGCTGGAGGCGGCGGCTCGCGGGCCTCACCATGGCGACGGCGACGGCGGCCGCGGCGGCGGCCGGGGCGGGCCCCGCGTCGGGGGCCGAGCCGGCCGAGGGGCCCCCGGGGGCGGCGGCGCTGGAGCTGTGGCTCAGTGAGTGGCGGGCGCCCCCTTCCCGCCCCCCTCCCCGCAGGCCGGGCGCGGGGGGGCGCGGGGGGCCCCGAGGGAGGCCCCGCCGTCCGGTGGCGGTGCGGGAGCAGCACCGCCGACGGCCGGGATCTTCGTGCCCGCCCAGCACCGCGCTGACGCCTTTCGGGCGCGGCCAGCGGGCTGTGCACCCCGTTGTAGCCACGCGGACGCTTAGACCCGAGGGGACCCCCGTACCCTTGGGGGCTGGGAAGGGGCTCTGCTGCCGCCTTTCGGGTCGGAACCAGCCCTTTCTTCTGACCGTGCGTGTCCACTCTGCGCGGACCGCTTGTGCGTCGTGCCTCGCGCAGGTGGACGCCCGTCCTGGGGGGCCGGGTGTCACCGACCCCGTGCTGCCCAGGAGGGCTTGAGAGTCGGAGCATGAAGCATGTGCGCCTTGTATGGGGCGCGCTCGGTGCCTAGCAGGGGGCCCTGCTCACAGGCATTGCTTAGGGGGTCCCCGCCGATGCGAACAGCGCCCCTGGCTGTGCGCAGAGGGGCGCGCCTGCGTGGCCAGCGGTGGCAGGAGCCGTTTGGTTTTCCTGGGGACTGTCTCAGCAGACGTAGCATCTGAGTGGACAGTGGAGGCGACAGCATTTCACAGGCAGGAAACCGCGTGGGCAAGAGCTGGGAGCATTCTGGGAGCAAGGAGGTCTCTGCTGCTGGAGGCCGGAGCCTCCGGGGTCCCAAAGGAGGCCGCGGGCTGACCGGGGCCCTGCCCCAAGACCCCGAGCGCTGCCGAAAGGGCGTTAGTGGATCCCGTGGGGCGGGGGGACATCGGAGTTTCAGCAGGAGAATTCCTGTCAAGGGTACCTGTTAAGTCATCACCTGCAGCCCCGTGGAGCTGAGCTGGCGGAGGAGCCGAGGCTGCAGGCGGGCAGAGTAGGCTGAGAGCCCTTTAGGATGGAGGGCCAAGGCGCTGGCATGGAGAGCAGGAGTAGCGGGCAGGCTGGGTCAGCAGACGGCAGCCCAGAGACCCAGAGAAGTGGGGCGGGTCCCAGGTTTCAGTCCCGGCTGCTGGTGGCTTGCAGGTGCCTCACCTGTGAGCAGGAGCCGGTTTAAGTAGGAGGTTGGGAGCTGTGGCCTAGGCGGTTGCCCAGCCCCAGGTTGCGTGAGGGCTGAAGGTGAGCTCGGGCTTCAGGGGGCCTGTCCAGGGGGCCGTGAGTGCGAAGGGCAGCGGCTGCAGGGGACGGCGGGGGAGCTCGGCAGTTAAGCGGACGGGAATAGTGGCTGAAGGACTGGGAGGCGGACACGGCAGGGACACGGTGGGTGTCCGGGTCCCCAGGGAGGGCTGTAGTGGTAGGTGGCTTTGCTGCTGAGGAGCGGACCAGAATGAGGAAGGAGCATTGGCGACGAAAAGCCCCGTGGTGAGACGTCTGTGAGCCGAGTGGCGGGGACGGAGGTGCCGCCAGCGCTCAGGGCAGCTCCGGGCACGGGGCACACGCCGGGCACAGGTCGGGCACGGGGCATGCAGGAAGC
>PVKZ01007182.1:0-25831 GCA_004027375.1 Macroglossus sobrinus | reverse complement strand
GGGGGGGGAGGTCCACAGAGGGGACGAGGATTGAAGTCATTCTCCAAACCTTCCCATCACCCTTTCCTGGCGTCACCTTTCCAGGTAAATAAATACCTGTTGTTCAATGGGAGGAACGCGACCCGTCGACGGTGGGGTTCTGAGGGCGAATACTGTGTTTCGTGCATCGTCACCTTTGCATCGTGACATCTCTGAAACCATGAGAGATGGCATTTTATGCTTTATGTTTTCTCATCGCCTCACAGATGGTGGTCTGTCTCACCGTCCGTCCACTGGACTGGAAGAAAGACAGTGGTCATAGCCCTACACGGTGGATACGTAAGCAAACGTTAGGGTGCCGCCCTGGGGGTTAGAAACAAGTGCCACCCCCGTGCACGGGGTTTTCTGCAAAAAGCTGTGACTCAGCTCTGACTCACAGTGTCCGGCCTGAAGCCCTGTGTGGCGTGGGCCGGCCGGCGAAGCCACTGCTCGCCAGATCAAGGTGTCCACACGCCAGTCCCCCGACTGGTATTTACTGAGCTCCTCTCGCGTGTTTGACTTTGCTGGGGCAGCGAACGAAACAGGTAAAGGCTGCAGTTTTCAGAGACTATTTTCTCTAGTGACAAAAAAAAAAAAAAAAGAAGGAAAAGGAAAAACACGTCTCCCATGCCTTAAATTATAGTGTCCTTTTAAATGTGGGGTCTGGGGGTATCTATCGTGTTCTCAGGCCACGCTCTCGGTCTCACTTAAATCCGGGGGGAGCTCGGACTGAGCTGCTACTGTGAAGGGGGCTGTGCGGTTCTTCCCTTTCTCAGAAGCGGGTGTCGGCCGAGGCCGGGTTCTCAGACGCTCGGTGTGAACTTGGATCGGCTCCGTCCCCCCCACCGGTTCCGTGGCGGCTGGCGCGTTGCTGCGTCGTCTTCGTCTTCGAAATGGCATTTCCCGGTTCTTGTGAGGACGAGGGGAAACGATATATCTAGATGGTTGTGTGAGAACAGTAAAAAGAAAGTAAATCATGATCCTCTTGCACGTCCTTTTTTGCAATTGACCGAAAGCGAAGCGTGATTTGTGGTGTGATTTTTTTTGGAACCAGGACCTAGAGTCTTCTAGGACAGTCAAGAGAAGGGTGCTATCAATTTGAAACAACAAAACAAAACAAAAAACAAAACAAAAAACAAAACACAAAAGAAGGAAGAGAAAGACATACTGCATAGAAGAAAAACGACCAGCCCCCAGAACGAGGAGCTAAGTAAACACAGCAGCTTTTACCTGATGGGGCCCCGTCCCGAGCGGGTGAACGAGATGGAGTTTGCCACCGCTGCTGTCACTGGGCAGGTATTCGGTGACGGGCATGAGGCTCCATGCATCCCGAATGGCCTCGTCTGTCCTCAGGACAGCACTCCCAGGCAGGGACTGCTGTGCCCCGTCCAGGGGTGAGAGAGCTGTGGCCCGGGGAGGCTGGCCGCGTCCCCCACAGCTGCTACCCGTCCCCGGTCCGAGTTCTACTGAACGGCCAGCAGACGCTCCAATCGGCAACACGTGCCTGGGTGATCGTCATGTCCTTTCGTATTCCCGTCACACTCCGTGGTCCCCGTCCCTGCTGCACGGGCCGCTTCCTTCCTCCCACGATTACATTTTTAAAAATAACATTGCTTTGGGTCTCCTCATACCCTCATGCATTAAAGGGAACCCCGGAAACAGAATTCTCGGCTCGAAGTTTACAAACATCTTTAAATCCTGGGCAGGGAGTGACGTGATTCCTAGGCCGGGGTCAAAGTCAAATGGTGGGGGCCAGGGGCTCGGAAGGTGGGGTGCCGAGAAAGCGGGGTACGTTTTACCCGAGAGGGAATTGGTCCTCTGCGCGCCCGTCCTCGTGTTCTGCTTGTCACACACCGCTCTTCACACAGGTTTTTTCTTCCCTGCTCGGCGAGCCCCACGGCGAGGGGCAGCGCCCTCTGAGGCACCCCCTCCCCAGAGCCGCAGAAGGGTGATGTCACCCGGCACCTCGGCCCCCAGCTGGACAGGAACCCTCACGCAGGGCGCGGAGGACGGATGTGCTTAGCGCTGTCACCGTTTCAAGGCCGCGGGTGCCGGGGACAGGGCGCTGTGTGCTTCCTCTGGCCTTCCTGCGCGCCCCCCCCCACGGGAGGAAGGGGACCGACGCAGACGTCACGGACACCTGCCACCCGCGGGCCGCGAGCCCTCCCCCGATCGCGCGCTCTGTAACACGTACGGAGGGCCTGGTCCCAGCCGAGACGCGACCCTGACTCAACGCGGGCTTTGCACGGAGCCTGGACCGTTGGACACCGATGGAAGCAACAGCCCTCTGCCACCGGGAAAGCCGGGGACAGCTCCCCCACGCTCCGAGCGCCCCCCGAGACCTCTGGGCCGAGGCCGCGGCCGCAGAAAGCGGGGCCACAGTGGCATTCATTGTTCAGTGAGCTCATCGGCACAGTCCAACCCACCGACAGCAATGAATGTTGATTGTGACCTTGTCAGAGACCAGCTCCGAGCCCGGGCTGGAGGAGGACGTCCTGGGGGGCGCCCCCCGCTCCGGCTCCCGGCCCCCGGCCCCCGGCGAGTTCTGGAGCCCGCGGCGTGGGTGACGGTTAGCCATAGGGTACAATCAACGGTCGATGGTTTTGCCTTTAATTCCAAACTCACCGACAGCGTTGAATGTTCACCGGAGCAACCTGGACTCAGGACTCGGCGGCCGCGGGGGGGGGGGGGGGGGCTGCGAGCCTCTGGGGGCGGGGACGCACGTGACAGAGGCGCTCGGGGCGGACGTCGTGTGCATTTTAAGCCGTTTGGAAAGCATACAAACGAAGAAGTGTGATTCTTTTCCAGCCAGGCCTTTGGCAAACCTCCACCTCGCATTGTGCGAGAGAAAAGAATCTGTTTCATTGAGTTAGAAAAAGAAAGAAAAAGAAATGCCTGCCTTGGCTTAGCTCCAGAGGTGAAATAATCTCGCTGTGAATGACAGGGCGGATTTGTTATTCCAAGGAGCTGGCCCGGTCCCATGAAAACAGTATCTTATCGTTGAAACATGCCTGTGCTCGGAGCAGGTAAACGTGATGCATTTAAACAAAATTCTCTTAGGTTCCCTAAAATCGAATCAGTGTCTGTCAGTGTCATCCTCGAGCACTTAACATATAGTTTCTAATAGAGGGTTATAAAGTTAGCACAGCTTCCTCGAAAAAATTCTTCTTTAGAAACTCCTGAACCAATGATAAGCGAAGAAACCAGCCGAACACACTTTTCTTAGCTGATGGCATAACAATCTCATTAATAGTGCGAAAGGTTGTATACAATCTGTGGGTACTACAAACCCACTTATTTCCAATCATTTCGGATATGAAAACCCCAATACTTTGGGGGGGCGCTTTCTTTCCATACCCCCTTTCTCCGAAGCAGTCATTGTTTGTGACATAGAAATAAAATATAGACCTTAAAAATTTAATACATTCTCACATTTCACTCCGAATGTGTTAAAGCTACTCACTGTTTAGTGCTTTCGAGGCCAATCACGGACTCGGAAACTGAGTTCTCAGAGGGACGTCTTCGGGATCTGGTGGGGGTATGCCTGGCTTGCGGTGACGTTTGGAATACGAAGCGGTGATCAGTCTCCATGTCGCAGTGTTTAATTCGTTTGAAACGAGCCGTGTTTTCCTACAGGAGTCAGCCCTTCGGGAGCACGCCCCGCCCGGAGGCATCTCCGAGTGCCTGCCGGGACGGACGCCCGCACGGGGCCGGGGACCCGAGTGTCTGCGCGCCCACGGGCTAAGGACGGCGCGTGCCCCCCGTCCGGCTGCCCGAGGTGTGCGCGTCAGGGCGACCCCGGCCGCTGGCAGCCGCGCCCGTGCAGCCCTCACCGCGTCCGCTGGCATCGGCCGACGGCGGAGGCTACGGTGGAGGACTCACCTGTGCACTCTGAACCGACACAAGATACTCATTTGCCTACCGAGAAGCAAAGCTCGAGGGCAGTCGCCGTTCACTGCGACACGCAGCCATGCGCCTATTTATTTTCCGAAGTCGTGGGCAGAAGAGAATCAACTTAAAATCCTTAAGTAGGAAACAATTCACTCAGAGCGATGAGGAATCCAGGGTCTGGCCATCGGGCACAGGGCGCAGGGACACCGCACACGGCCACCGACTCTCCTCTCTCCTCGACTGACTGGACGCGTGGGTCACACAGTTACGCGTGTCGCAGCCGGGCCTGCGCATCTGAGCGGCTTACACGCTCCCCAGCGGGGCACGCGCCCGTGTTCCCGCCGCCGGGCGCCCTGGGGTCGACAGAGGGGGTCGGCGTGAGTCAGCTCCACGCGGGACAGCTGCTCTGCCCGCGGCCCCTCCGCTGAGGGCGACCTCGAGCGTGCGGCCGGCGGCCAGCTCGCGCGTGCCAGCCCTGCGCCCGTGAGACGCCGGCCGTCACAACATCGACGTGCACAGCACTGTGGGCTCTGTTTCCGTGTGGACGGGCGCTGTGTGTGTCCCTTCTCCGGGGACACGCCGTCCCCGGTTCCAGCGTCCCAGCTGGTGGTAGTGTCCCCCTGCTGGCCTAGCTTCCCGTGAATGACACCCCCACACGCGACAGTCCACTCATGGTACGTGTCTCCCCGCCCCCTCCCACGAGTCTGGGGGGTCGTGCGGGCGGATCGAGACCGCCGTGCATGAAACCCAGAGTTACCATCGCTTCGATCTCTCCTTCCCCGGCTCGCGACCACACGAGGCATCTCCGTGTTGCTCGCGGGTCGTAGGTCACCAGTAATGCAGGGCCATACCTTCGCTGCGAGCCAGCGGGTCACAGACACGCGGACACCGCTCCCAAGCACGGCGGCCCCCAACGCGAGGTGACAGGGGGACGTGGCGAGGGGGGGGGGCGCGCCATGCCCCGCAGAGGGCCTCGGGGCGCCGGGCCGCGCGCCCCGCCCGATGGCCCGCACCTGATGCCAGTGACGGCGCCGCTGGCCTGGCCCAGGGGTGAGCATGTGAAGTGGGGCGTCTCTGGGGTCTGCAGCTCCGCCACCCGGCACCTTGACCCAGATCGAGCACCGGGCGCCGAGGGGGACCCGTGCCGGGGGCCGCGGCCGAGCAGGCCCGCGCGCTCCGCGCTTGCTCCCAGCTGACGCCCCGCAGGGCTCTGCGGGGGCCGGCGTCTCCTGACGCCGCTCACTCTGCAGTGGCACGAGCTCAGGTGCCCGTCCCGGGCCGCTGGGAGTCCCCGGCCCCTGGGACTGGGGTCGCTGGGGCCTCAGGCCCCTCGGGAGAGGCAGCGAGAGCACCGGAGAGCTGGGAGGCAGAGCGCGCCGGGCTGAGCACGGGACGGCCCTCCACGGTGACAGCGGGCCGAGGGGACCAGACACCTGGGCGCTGGGGGCGCTGCTCCTGGCCGCTTCCGGAGCCCGCAGCCCCCCGTCTGAGAGGCGGGCCCCCCGCTCTTCGTCGGGGGCCTCGGGGATTTGCTTGGGAGAGGAAAGGCACCACCTTAGAACTAGGAGGCAAAACTACTAGCAACCAACAAAAAAAAAAGACTGATTTTTTAAATTGAACTTATTGGGGTGACACTGGTTAATAAAATGATACAGGCTTCAGGGGTCCCATTCAGCAGTGTGTACTGCACTGTGTGCTCGCCCCCCAATACGCACACGCACAGACGATGCCGCACGGAGGGAGCGCTCCTGTGTGTGCGAACAGCGGCGATTTGAACGCTGTGCCCCCCCGGGCCGCACAGCGGGAAACCCCGACAGACAGTGGATGCACCTCTGGGCGTCCTCCCGTCACACGCCGGGGGACGCGGCCCGCCCAAACTTTACTGCTTCGGAAAAAATCTGGATGATAAAATAATTCTCCCATACGCGAGTCCAGTTTTTGCCCTAGATAACCTTTTATAGTAGAGCTTCTGCAAAGGATGGCACGACAGCCCTTTTATCGAAGGGACAGAGGTCTCCTAAGATCCTATTACCGCTTCCCTCCAGACGCAGCTGCTTTCCTACTTTTAAATTAAAGAGGAGAGAGAGAGACAGAGAGAGAGAGAGAGACAGAGAGACAGAGAGACAGAGAGAGAGAGACAGACAGAGAGAGAGAGAGAGAGACAGAGACAGAGAGACAGAGACAGAGAAATATTAGATCCCTTTTCTAAATAGCCTCGAAAGATCCCTCTTTGCCCCCTAACCAGCATCACAGCACCCCAGTCAGGCTGGCGGGCGGCTCCCTCCCCGGGTGGGGTGCCCCTGCAAGGCAGGTGGCTCTGGGGAGGATGGTGCTTGACATCTGCGTAGGTGTCACTCGCCCCTGAACGGCCCTCAGCTCGGGGGCCCGTGACTAGCCGGACACCCAGAGCGGGCACCATGGGGCTCAGGACGCCCTTTCCTGATCACCTTTCAAAACGGCTTCCTGCTCCTGAGCTTACGTCATTCGTTATTCCAAATCTAACACGTATGTCCTCACCTCCTCGTAGAATTAGGCTACAGTGTTTAAATATTACTGTCTCAAATATTCAAATTCTTAATGTTTCCAGGTTTGTCTACTGGGAAAAGAATTCAGTGCTTCTCTGCTCTGAAACTGAGACTTCTTCCTGAAGAAGAAGAAAAAAGAACCAAAATATATATATATATACACATTACTACATTTTTCCAAAACCCGAGAGCTTATTTGGAAGTTAAATTATATTGGGCTATCAAAACTATTCCTCTATGAATAATCAATCATTTAAAGAACCAGTTTACAAGAAAATGTCTTTTTTTTATATATATATATATAGAACAAAACCTCTCTTTTTATAGAAAAGGCCCCCAGGACAGTGTGAAGTGGAGTGAACCAAATATAATGAAACATTCAAACCACGGCCGAAGCCAGGGTTTTTTTTTTTTCCCAGCGTGGAGAACCGTTCTGGCGAGAGCAGAGACGCGGCGACTTCTGCGAACTGTGTCAACACCCTGGTCAGCAGAGACTATTTTTAGTGAAGGAATATGGTCTCCCCGACCTAAGACTTCGCGGGAACGGCTGATGGATCCCTGGGTTTGGAAGGGACAGGCGTGTGGGCTGACAGGCAAAGGAATCTTTAAATTAACCCCTGGTAAACACCACCACGACAGGAACGTAACTGGCCTTATTCTGCTATTATTAGTAACCATGCAAATGAACCTTGGAAAATTAAGAGTAACAGGCAGGTAACAGAAAGTAAATATTTTTCTAGGAAAAACATGGCAGTTTTTGAAAAGATGGGAGACAATCTTGCTTATACAGATGGTTCAAAGTTTGTCCCTGGAGGAGACCAGATATGCATAATAATCAGAAAAACACATGCTGGGGGGTGTTCTTTTTTTCTTGTACAACAATCAAACGTTACTGTATGGTTATATCACGTTCCATTATGAGCTGAGTGTTACAATCCTATTTTTAGAAGATCGATAACATCTTTCAATTTTCTATGCTCCATTCAAGAGTCAGGCCACGACCCAGACTCTCCCAAAGCTTTGTGACTTCATTCCCCACAGATGATGTTATGCGCATACCTGGCTATTTTGGGAAGAGACTGTGAATGTATTTCTGGCTCCATAAATTATATAGCATCTGTTCCTTCAATCAACAGGATACCAAATGTTTTCTGCATCAACCTCTGTGAAACAATGTATATAATACCGTTTTATTTCCCACGAGCTTTTCGCAAACACTGACTTTGTGCTAAAAAAAAAATAAATAAATAAATGTTTGAAAGATTAGGATGGCGGAAGGGGGCTGAAAATAATACAGAAAAATATATCACACAGTAGAGTCTGTGGGAATGAGAAAGGAATTGTGGTATAAGAGTGGTGATGATACGTTTTAAGTTTCTATGCTAGACAGAAATATTCAAGGGATGAGATTCGATTTTTAAGTACAAATCTTCATTTCTACTAAAAAGCGTATTTCATATGGCTTTACTATTCTATATAAAATATATATATTATATATATATATTTGAAAAACATGGAAGTTTGAACCAATTTGTGATGTGGGGTTCTGATGCTCATTCCTTTGGCTTCTGTCGTCAAAAGGACCTTTGTAGAACTTTATCCTTTAAGCACGAATGACCTCGGGAGACTCAGCCATCCGGAAACCTCAACCAGGGCCGCCAGCGGGTCACCCCGCTCTCTCCGCGGGTGATGCGCGGGCCGAGAAAGGACGCCAGCCGAGCGGCGAGAGTCCGTGACGGTTAAATATCACGCTGCCCGACGACGCCTGTGGAAACGAACGGCCCTCTCGCCGGCGACGTGCCACGCTCTCGAGTAACCACCGGGAGGACACGCGCATCCACCTGGACCCTGGTCCGTGGCCTTTTCTGGACCCGAGAGTCTGCCATTTTTTAAAAAAAGTTTTTATCCTATTTTTATTTCCCTTCATCAAAGAGGAGGATTCTGTAGGGCATCATTAATCTTTCCTTCACCCCACGTCGTGAAAAAGAGCAAACAGGCCGACACCCAGCACCTAGTTAACGATTCCCGGTCCTCCTTCTCTTCGAAGAAATATTAATAGATCCGCTTGTCCCTTGAACACTAGAACCAGGGGGAGACTTGGGGACTCACTGAAATCGTAACTGAGGAGAAAAGGGACAAAGGGCTTCATTCAGACGTTGCTGCACGTTTGTGCTGACACGAGAGGTCCGTACTAAACGTGTGGCAACAGTTTAGCCACTTCGCCCATTTTAAACTAGTCACTGTATTCCATATCGCCGGTTCTCCGCCAAAGAGAGTCACACAGAAATGATTATCTGGTAAAATAGAGTGGGGTGGGTGGGAGGGGAGAGAGACAGAGACAGAGACAGAGAGAGAAAGAGAGGGAGAGAGACAGACAGAGAGAGACAGAGAGAGAGACAGAGAGAGACAGAGAGAGAGACAGAGAGAGAGAGAGAGAGAGAGAGAGAGAGAGAGAGAGAGAGAGAGAGAGAGAGAGAGAGAGAGAGAGAGAGAGAGAGAGAGAGAGAGAGAGAGAGAGAGAGAGAGAGAGAGAGAGAGAGACAGAGAGAGAGACAGAGAGACAGAGAAAGACAGAGAGAGAGACGGATAGAGACAGAGAGACAGAGAGAGACAGAGAGAGACAGAGACAGAGACAGAGACAGAGAGAGAGACAGAGAGAGAGAGACAGAGAGAGAGACAGAGAGAGACAGGGAGAGAGAAAGAGAGAGAGGTGAGAAAATGACTTCACAGTAAAAAAGTTTTCTCTCATTTAAATTATGAAATCTTCACTTTGGGGCTGCTTTCTTTTTATATTTGTGTACTTGTAGAAAATCGAATGGCTAAAATTTTCAAAAAGTAGCATGTGATAAAAGGAAGTCTACCAGGAAAGGAGACAAACCACGCTTGGTGTTACTAAGTAAAAGTGGGAAACTATGATTATTTGAGTGCTCTTTGTGAATTTACTGTTTCTTTTCCTGACGGGGTACTCTCTGCCACCCCTAGCCCAGCCGGAATGCACCCCGTCTCCGGCAGAGACGTATTTTTCAGAGTTTTTGGACTTCATCGACGAGCAGCCTCCCTCCTGCCTCAGTCACAAATGGTTACTGGAGATGAACGCAGAGGGACAGGGGCACAGATGCCACATGCGGAGAACTCTGTAACGGTTTGTCATTCACCGCTGGTAACAGAGTGGCTTCGCAGCTTGGTGTTTTTAAGCCGTGTGGGTATGAACCAGACCATCTTGGCCCGGCGTCGGTCTGGCTGCTCTTCTCTGTACCCCCACTGGCACACCAGGGCAAGCACCCCGGTCTCCCCAGGCCCCCGTCTTAAAACTCACTTCTGGTGCCGCTCGTCAGCGCGGAGCAGCTGCCACGCCCCAACCCTGACGCCTGCGCGGGCCAGCGACGAGGGGATCGCACGGACGCGCACGCTGCTGCATCTCCTGTAGGAAAGCTGCTCTGGATGCTTCGATCTCGGAAAAAAAATTATGATATCGAAGAGTTTCAGGGATAAGGTTATAGAGATGCCCTGAAGTACCTCGGATACTTTATGGAAAAGGGGGGAGGGATTATGGTACAAGTAAACAAACCCATCGGAGAGCCGCATGGGATGAAGGCGAGTATTTCGTCTCTAAGAATATTAAATTATCTACTCTGTGGACACAGAGATGAGAAACGCTGGATAATAATTCGGGACAAACTCAGACGGTGACAAAGCCGTGGTTACGTCCCACCCCGCCCCCTTTTATCACCTTATGCGCGGAATCGATCAGCTTCTATTTTAAACCCCTTTTTGCTGACAAATGATTAGCTGATTTTTTTTTTTCAGAATTATACACGAAGACAATATCAGTGACGCCCCGTAAAGCACCCTCGGAATCCGAGGCCGTCGGCGATTTCCGGCTGAGCTTTCAGACGGGGGGAGAGGACAGGGAAGCGTCGCGGTGAAGGGCCCGTGAACCAGGAGGACGCAGAACCCCAGGGTCATGCTGTGTCTGTGTCGCACGCGCCCGACCTCGTGTGAAACGCCGAGACCGCAGCGTGCGGGGGCCGCGCGCCCGGACGTTCTGGAATCTGAGGGTGCGCGGACGCCGCTTTCAGAAACACGATCAGGGGGTTCCTTCCAGCCCTTAAAAGGCGTCCTGAGAGCCAGCACGTGCACCGTATCTTCAGTCTCCAAACCGTTCCTCCCTTGTTCCCATGGATCGAGACGCGCGGACACTACGGAAATACGACCATCTGGGGTCCGTCCGAGACAGCGTTCTCGAACCGTCTCCCGTCTCGCTTAGCGGAGGCTGCCCGGGGCCCGCAGAGCCGGGCTCTGGCCGACACTGCCCGCCCTCCTCGGAGGCTCGTGTCCCGCTTCTGTCCTCACCGAAACGCGGCTTTGGTGGCGAGTGCACCTTCCCCCGCCGCCTCGGGCATCTGCATCTCTTGCCCACACGCTGCTCCCTCCAGGGGGTGAGGCCGGAGAGGAAACACAGTCCCCATCCCATCACTTCTCCGGGCTCTTCCCAGATGGCGTCGGGACGGACAGACAGCTACCCCCGTTCTGTCACCAGAACGCCCCTCGGTGTGCTTCATTCAGCACTGGTGAGAAACTGACTCTATCATCTATCTATCCATCTGTCCGTCCATCCATCTGTCCGTCCATCCATCCATCCATCCATCCATCCATCCTCCATCCATCTATCATCTATCTATCATCTATCTATCCATCTGTCTATCCATCTGTCCATCCATCCATCCATCCATCCATCCATCCATCCATCATCTATCATCTGTCTATCCATCTGTCTATTCATCCATCCATCCATCCATCCATCCTTCCTTCCTTCCTTCCATCCATCATTCATCCATCCATCCATCCATCCATCCATCCATCCATCCATCCTTCATCCCTCATCTATCTATCCATCTGTCTATCCATCCATCCATCCATCCATCCATCCATCCATCTATCATCTATCCATCTATCATCTATCTATCTATCTATCTATCTATCTATCTATCTATCTATCTATCTATCCATCCATCCATCCATCTATCTATCTACCATCTACACATACATCCCGGTCCTTGTGAATCACTCCGCTCAGCCCCTTATGCACCCAACTTGGCGGCATTAGGAAGTTTCGATTCTTGAACACTGAACCACCTTCAAAGAATGGAGAACTGTCACCTCTTGGTATCTTTAAAAAAACAAGGTCCAAACGTAAGAGGGGCCGGATCTGAAGGAAGACAAGGTCCCAAAGGTCGTGATGGTGGCAGGTGCCCTGGGTCACGGCACCGCCTTCTGAGGCAGGCAGTGCCGGGGAGCCGGTGGGGCTCAGGTGCGCACGGGGGTGCGTCGACCCCGTATCGGCCCTTTCATCGTGAATATCGATGCTGGTGAACATCCCCGCGAGCGGAGCATGCCAGCATCCCCACGGCCAGTTTAAATCAGCGTGCGCGCTCACTCACTGCCAGCGAGGACGCCACCAGTCCCAGGCGTGCTTAGAGAAAAGTGCTGTGGCCTTCTTGCGTTTTTTAAAAATGTAAAATCATTTTAGTTAGAAGATGCTCCCTCCCTCAAAAAAATAAAAAAATACACCACTCGAAAGACCTTTACAAATGCCAGGGGACGACATGTTCTAGAGGCTTCTATTCCCAACACTGCTTTCGCTTTACTGCGATTCGGTCTCCCCCAGCATCTGAAGAGCTGGTGACCATTTTAGCTTATTCCAGCTTTCTCTTTCCACCCGGCAGCGCGGTCGTCCGCTCTCTGCATTGTGCCTGCAGTTGCATTTCTTGTTCTGTGATTTATTTATGTAAATTAGTTTCAGGGATACAGTCGGTGGGTTAGACGTCTGTATGGTTCATAAAATGACCCCCCCAGGCGCCCCCTCCCGCCCGCGGCCCTCGCCCTGGCCGGCGTATCCTATCCATGCTGACTGCGCTGCCTCTGACGGCTGCGCTTCTCGACGCTACATTGTATTTCCGCTGATTGCACAAAACAAAGCGGGAGCAGAAGACGGTAAATTGTATCCTGTCGTCACCTAACAGGCTGAACACCTTCCAAACAGCTTCAAACGTGCTGAGGCTGGAGAGAGCGGTCCAGTTCGTTCTCCCCACGCCTCGCCCGGACCAGAGGGGAGGCGGCTGCCACGTGGAGATTCCCAGAGCATTTCTGTATATTCTGGGGGCGAGTCACACAAATATGTCATGCCCAGTCTACCCGCAGCTTTTATTTCCTGACGAAAAGAAATTAATTTGGGAAATCATTTGTCCAAGAATCCCCACCATTCTTTCTGTTTTTTTAAGATAACAACCATAGCTAACCAAGCGGAGTTGTTGTGACCTAAATATTCATTTTTAAAAAAAGTTCCTTTCACATTCTCAAGCCTTCACTCCGCCTGCTTTCCTAAGATAACCTGGAGGATGCAAAACGTTGCGAATCTGTGCGGATTTAAAGTGACCGAAGGAGCACGCACACACGTACACACACACATACACACACACACGCACACACACATGCACGCATGGACACACACATGCACACACTCGCACATGTGCACACACTCACAGACACACATGCATACATGCGCACATGCACACACATACGCGCATGGACACACACGCACACATTCGCACACACGCACACACGCGCACACACTCACACACAGAGACACACATGCATACACATGCATACACACACATCCACATGCACACATACGCACGTGCACACTCGCACACACACAGATACACATGCATACACGTGCATACACACATGCACACACACACGCGTGCACGCACGCACACACATACACACGCGCGCATGTGCACACACATGCCGTGGCTCCAGCCTACAACCTGCAGCGTGCAAGGCCGCCCCTCCCAGAAGCGAGACTCAGTGCACGGAGGGCTTTCCGATGACCTTGAAAGCGACCGGCATGTTCCCACACTCTGCGGGAGGCATCCGAGGACACTCTGGATAAATAGTATCGTTTCTCTGGGACTAAGGAAAACCAGCACTGGAAAGTTAACTGTCTCCCGGGACAGCAGACACCCAGGAGCCGCCAGCCTCCCACCGCGGGAACAGCCCGGGGGCGTGTGGCGGGGGGCACACGAGGGGCCTGGCTTCCCAACGGCCGTTAAATGTAACTTTTTACTGTGGCTGAAGCCAGTTTTACAGGCAAGTACAGTTTTTGTAAGTCCCTGCGGTTGCTAAAGATATCTTACAGGGATGGACAGTAAGAATTTAAAATTAGATGTGCATCCGTGATCGCGAATCTGGACTACTTCGGGGGACATAATGGGATCCAAACACGCACGGCACGCTGAGAAATACGAAACAGATGCCCCCCGAAACTCCGTGTGTTCACAGACGCGCAAGTAGTGTGTTTCCCCCACACGCGGTGCTGCTTCTCGGGGACGGGTTGGGCGTGCCCAGGGGCCGGTGTGGGTGGGGGACGGAGGCATCGCACTCCGGGTTCTGCGCTTGGTGGAGCCGCCCGGGGTGAGTCTTTGTGGTCACTCAGAGCGTGAGAGCGAGGGCTTCTCTCCGGTGAACTGTGTGAGTGAACAGAGACGATCACTGGCATCGAGCTGACTTGTTCCCTGGCTGCTGTCCGTGTCCTACGGGTTATTCGTTCAGCGTTCATTCCTCGGTTTTAGTAAAGATTTCAGAGATCGGTCTGTGAAAATAGATGCTAGGGTTGTTTTCATATATCTTCTACAGGAGCAGGCGGAATTGGGGGGCTGTGTTCATGCTCTAACTTCACGAACTTACAGTTTCCTCGGGAATTTTTAGTGGCGTCTGAGCAGGCAGCTGTCACAGAACCTTGGAGAAACCCAAGGGAAGTCGACAGGGATCCGAGGTTCAAATTCCCCGCCCGGAACGGCCCATCCGTCCCGCGGTGAAGAAGCAAACGGTACAACCAAAGGCTCGCTCCTCCGGCTAACGGAGCAGGGGCACGTCAGAATCTCAGATTAAATTCGCGAACTATGTTTCCGGCTAAAGCGGCCCTTGCTTAATTCTTTTTTCTTAGTAAAACGGAACAGAGAAAGAAAAGAAGGGAGGGAGGAAGGGAGGAAAGAAGGAGGAAAGAGGCAAGACTTCTAAGCGGGCATCGTGCCGTCTTAACTCCAGTCTCACCCGGGAGAGGGGTGCCAGGCACCCCGAGACACGCCGATGCCTTCCTCCTCGTTCTCTCCGTGACACTCAAAGTCACGAAAGCCACGGTTTCACTGCAGAGAGTGTCGGAATGATGAGCTGATACCAAGTAGGACATACATTATAGTTCGAGCAAATAGATATGTGCTACCTCTTTGATTATCGGTGATTGGCTGGAAGGGAGTCTAAATGGGGATTATTTTCCATTTAGTTAAAAGCAGGAGCATATATGCTCACACAGACATCCTTAGTGAAGTGACTCGGTTCACGGTTGGGTCCACTGGACACAGCCATTTCTTCCTCCCTGAGGAGCTCAGAGGGGGTCACGGTCGGGCTAAGTGTCTCCTCCCCACGTCGGAGACCATCCGCGGTGCTCCAGCCCTTGGTGGATTTTTGGTCTATTTTATGAGTTTTTCTAGAGTTTCCTAACTATGTATTTATTCAAATCATTTCTCTCTTATTCTAATTGTTTCTCTCTCTCTCTCTCTCTCTCTCTCTCTCTCTCTCTCTCTCTCTCCCCCCCCTCTGTTTTGATTTGTTTTGAAAGCACTGAAGCCTTGAACTTGGCGGCTCCGTCAGCTCAGCGTCCTGCTTTGGAGCTGCGCAGACAGCCCGGCTCTCCGCCCAGCCCTCCGTCCCCTCTCCGCCGAGGCCCCCGGCGAACACACTTGATCTCAAAATGTCAGCGCACATCAACCTCCATCCGTCCGTCCTCTGCGGAGCAAAGAGGCTTCCCGAGATGGTCCCTCGTCATTGCTTTCTACTCCGTAGTAAACAAAGACTTTAGGAAGCTGTTAAACCCCCAGATACAGTCCCATCCCCCTGCCTCTTCTTTATCAAAAGCAGCCGACTCGCTGTCCAGTGTTAGAAGTGAAGCGGCCTCTGCCGGTCCCTAAGCCACGTCTCCCAGGGGACAGCCCCGGCCCAGGGCCACTTTCGTGCCCAGTTCCAAGCTCAGACCCAGAAAGGCGCCCGCAGGCCCCGGGGAGAGCTCCAGCACCGTCTGGGCTGCGGGGACGCCACCGCCTCGGGCGGGACTGGTGGCCGTGGGCCTTCGTCCCCAGCAGCGCCTACGCCCCGTGCCTCAGCTTCCTCAGCTGCCGCGTGAACGGCCTGGGCCCGGTAACCCCCAGCCCCTTTCCCGCTGTGTCGGTCTCGGCACCGGCTGCCCAGCCCCCGAAAACACTCTGGGGAGCTCGGGACCACCCTTGGTCGTCCCCGGTCCCCGGGGGCCTGTGTCGCCCGTGGTCAGCAGCGAGGTGGCAGGTGCGCTGCAGAAACGGCCACTGGATGCCGCCCTCGACGTGCACTGCTCCCGGACGCGGTGGGGAGGGCAGGGACGGGCTGGGCGACGGGGCCCCGAGCCCCGCACGCAGGTGTCTGAGCCGCGGAGGTGCGCGGTCTGCGCCCCCATCGCCCGGGGAAGCGGCGTCCGGCCGACGACCCGGGGACGCGCCCCCCTCAGCTCCTGACGCGGCGCGAGGAGCGAGGCTCACAGGAAGCATCCCACACGCGACGTGGCGTTGGGACTTTCAAAAAGCTGAACGGACACGAGAATGGTAATGGAAAAAGAAAAAAGAAAAAGGCCTCAGCATCCCTCTGAGAGGTGGGTTTGGTGGTCCAGAAACTAAGGAACAAGAAAAGCTGTTTGTAGACAACGTTCCACACACACACACACACACACAGACACACACACACACACACAGACACACACACACACACACACACACACACACACACACACTTATTTCTGAGTC
This sequence comes from Macroglossus sobrinus, assembly GCA_004027375.1. NCBI lineage: Eukaryota > Metazoa > Chordata > Mammalia > Chiroptera > Pteropodidae > Macroglossus > Macroglossus sobrinus. Next base: position 9,507 of record PVKZ01007182.1, on the reverse strand, counting down.
CCCTCCCTCATTGGGCTCTGTGGCGGCCGCGCTCGGGGCAGGCTCCAGAAGCTTCCTTCTCAGGCCCTGCATTTCCTTGATGACGTGCCTTGGGTGACCCACGCGGAGACTGTGTCCCCCTCCCCCGCCCACCCGGAGCTGTCTGTAACGCGCACGAGCTCACACTGGCTCACTGGCACATCCACCGTGCAGGCCAGGGGAAAATGAGCCCGCCCCCTCCAGTCACAGCTTGTAAGATGCACCACGACCATCCAGGGGCATCCGTTTCCGAACAGCAGGACAACGCCCATGTCCCCGAAGCCACCAAACTGCCCAAGTTCACGTTTCCTGTCACGTCCGTCTCACACCTTAAAACATCTTCCTGTCTCATCATTTTCCTTAGGACTGCAATCACCCTCCCCTAGTTTCGGGTCTGCATCGTCACCGTCTCCAAAAATAGCTGGAACAGGGTGTGGGAAGGGGCAGAAAATCGTCATTTTTGCTCTGGCTGAATCCTCTGATTTGAATCGCCATTTCCCAAGTTTAAAATAGATGCATGTAATCCCCGCTGGGCTTCAGTGAGGGGGCCCTGGCTGTGCTTCCTCTCCTGGCCGACGGATTTGCCTGGAATGACCGCCCCGCCGGGCAAGGCAGCCTTCCAGAGGGGCCACCCACGTAGCTCCTTGGAAATGGGGTTGCTTCTTACGCCCGAGAAGCATTGTACAAATGCTGCAAAGATTAAAACCTTTTGGGGTCTTTTAAACAAAGCTTTATATGGACCAGCATTCTCTATACACACTCATTAGAGCTCTGAAGTTGTACTTTTCACTTATATGCCCTTGGTCCATCCACAAACCTCAAGACTCAGAATCTGATTCGAGTACGTATCTCAGAGCATTTCTTGTCCCTGTGTATCAAATGACACACACAAGGACATTTACAGCGACAGCGTGAGGAATTGCAAAGAAGACAACCCACACGTCAAAGAAGAGAACAGAAAATTAAATAGTTATTTCCATAATGGAGTACTATACAGCAGTGAAAAAGTAAACCTACAACTATATGCAACAATGTCGATGATAATGCTTAGAAACACAATCTTGAATGGAAAAAAAAAGCTGGTTCTACTAAGGCTGTGGAGACGTTATCATTTTTATAAAGCTCCAACTGTCACACACAGAAAAAGACAATCCCAGAGCAGCCTGGGGCAGCGGCAGGGCGGCTGTGACGACCTGTGCCAGGCGCATTCTTCCTACCGGGCCAGCCGGACGCGAGGCCGGCGGCACCCAGAGCTGCAGAGTGCGCGGCGCGTGCACCTGTGCACCCACCTGCGCCCTGCGCGCGCACCTGCACCGGCGGCCTCGAGGTCAGCCGCCCCCGGGGAGGCGTGGGGAGGGCGGGGCGGCAGCTCCGCCTGCGGTTCTTAACTGGACGGCGGACTCACGTGCACCGTACGTGACGCAGTTATCAAATCACAGGTGCCCGGGCGTAATTCTAGAACAGACCCTGGGGTGTGGGGTGGGAGAGGACGGGGCATAAAGTCGCCAGTTTTCCGCATGTGGAGAATTCTTCATTCTACTCTACTCTTTTGCCCCTAAGAATATATATATATATATATATTAAATAATATTATTTATATGTATACATTATTTATATTATAATATTATTTATTATTTATATTTATAATATTATTATTTATATTCATATTACTTATATTTATATTTATATATTAAATAATATTTATATTTATATCAATATATATTAAATAATATTCTACATTAAATATATATTATATATATTTTTGCATCCAATACAAGAAAAACACACATTTCAAATCAAGATATTGCAAGGTGCGACCCCAGTTAGCCATATCAAACCCTGACCGTCACGGCTTCCTCTCAAATGTCAACCAAGCATGGAGACAACCAATCCCGATTCTATTTAGAAAGTGATGTATTAAAACCTCCTCCTTCAGGTAAAGTGCTCGAAGGACGCCCTGCATCTTCGGGGACAGACCGTGTCCCCCGCAGCCCACTGTGCGCGTCTCTGCTGGGGCCGTCGCTTCTGCTGGGCGAGCAGTATGGAGCCGTGTGGCTCTCCACACAGAAGTATCAGGAATAGAATTTGCGCAAACTATTTGAAAATTTGAGAATCAACTTACTTGTAAGACTTGGCTTTTTCCTAAACAGACAGCTACACTCTAGTGTAAAGGCTCGTAGCCGAGCTTCTCTGAGGTAGTGCTACTTTAATTAAACAGTAAACACGAATGCCTCCCATGGGCACGTTAAAATCACTTATTCTCAACAAGCATCTTGCATCTGGATCTTAATATGATTTAAAAACTCATTATATTTTCAAGTTATGTAAATCTACTTGAAAATGCATCAAGTCCCAGGCTATATTTTTGAAGCATGAAAACAACGTTATCGGCCAGTGACTAATCTAACATACGCTTTAAAAATTTTTTTAAACACCTGTGATAACTTTTGATCGATACACAGACTATTGGAAAGCATGAAAGTATAAAAAAATCGATTACATATTCCTGCTTATATCTATATTTGAGAAAAGCACACTGCTGCTGAAGAAATGTAACATCTCATTTTTACATCTGCAGAAATGTTATCAGTATTAATTCTTAGGTAGTTTTTATTGTTATTATAATAAACATGGTTAAAAGAATGTATTCCAATTAAAACTCTTCTCTCTGGTGCCATTCGAAACCTACCATCTATACTGTGTGCTACAGAAAAATTCAGAGAGCTTTCATTTATTACATAATAGTCACTCAATTAAATATCTGTTTAACGTAAGATGCTTTGCTAAGAGAAAAAAAATAGTTAACCTATAATTCCCTAACGGACACAGATTCTTGATTTTTCCTTTCGGATAGCTCTGGGTCCTGTAGCATGACATATAGAAGAAAGATGAAAACCCTGAAAACGCACCAAAACACAGAGGCAATATCGCAGGAACAAGCGAGAAAAACCATCCATAAAGTGTTTCCAATTAAGTTAAAACCATATAAAGCAACGTATGGCTTTTGTCCCGCTTCATTAGGTCACCTCACAGGCCTGGTTTAAGAGACAATTTGCTCATGTTTTTTTTTCCAGCAGGAGAGAAAGTGAGGACAAGTACAGTAGAGAAGAATTCTTAAATAAGACATCCTGACAGATTATAGCTTGGTGTCTCGTCGGGTGACGGGGTGTTTTGACTGCACGGTTACGCGAGGGCTATAATTTAAATGCCATCAAAGACGCATGAGCTCCAGCATGGAGACAGGAATACTGTAAAAATTCTTTTTGGGGTCTGTAGTCGCAATGCAGATAAAATCGTCCCTTTGATCTTGCGATGCCGAAGTCTGCTCTCCAGAAGGGAGAATCTGTGTGCTTCTGTCGTGAGCTGAGACACATTGCGTTTTCCATCGAGGTCGTTTTGTTAGCACCATATAAAAAGTAAAACGAATTTTCTCAGCAGTTTTCTTCCATTGTGATTTTAGGGTTGCTTGATGATGATGTCGTGCTCAAAAGAATATGCCCCGAATACACACATCTGGGTTTAAAGGGACGAGAGTCACTTCTGGCATCTCGATGTGGGCAGCTGAGCCGCTTTTGTATCTCAGACGTTAAAAACGTTGCCGTTTTTTTTCTCTTTTTTTTATATGTTTTTCTTCTTAAAGAGCAGGGACATATTTTGTTTAGAAGACACACACACACACACACACACACACACGTGCACAAACACACGTTTGACCTCTGTCAGGAATTTAGCAGCTGATCGTCTGCAATAAAATACACGCCACAACCTCATGCAAAATCACAGTGGATTCTCTCCCGAGTAACGCTCTCAGTTATGGAAAAACTGAGACGTTAACAGTTTCTGCCTTGGAACTGCAATTTTAAATCTCCAGGCTCCATTTTTTAAGGGGAAGATACGACGGAAGCAATTTTCCTGACGGATTCGCTACGTCTCATTCTCCGGAAACCCAGACCGGAGGCGTCGGCTGCTGGGATTTGCGCACGGCCTCGAAGGCTCGTGGTGTGGGACCTGAACTTCCATGTCAAAAGCGTGTTGTTTTGGGGCCACAGTACGCCGATGACGGTTTCTGGAGCCTAGAGAACTTTAGGCCTTACGCAATTAAATTTCAATTTTTTTATATTAAAAATGAGAAACATCTTTTTAGGAAATAGACACTGAGTGAGGAATGCTTTTGCCAAGATTGGATCTAGTATTTACATATCATTTGTGTCTGTCTCTTTATTCTCATTCTACTTATGTACAATTTCCAGGTTCTCTTCTGGGTGACATTTTTGGGATGACCGGAAGTATGCTTGATGGCCAAAGGTAACATTTGTATTCTGTCAGGTTTATGCGATCAGGGGGGAAAAAATCTCGATAATAAACACTAACGTCCTTCTCATATAGTTAAAGGCAAAATGTCCTAGGCATAAATTGTGCTGCTTTTCCTTCAAATATTTTCTATTATCATAGAAAATACATTAAAAACGGTGCACAAACATTTCTAACCGGCGGGGATAGCAGAGATTACACTCGTGAGAAGAGAAGGTGTACGTAATTATTTTAAATCGACTATTAAATGACAAAAGAGAGAGAGAGGGAGATTTAAATGCTAAGAGTAATGCTAAGTTAAATTGTAGATTAAGGCAAAAATATATATACAATGGGGACAACTGCTAAGCTTCGGAGGAAGTGCAGGAAAGGGGGAAAAAATAGAAAATTAGTGAACTAAGTAAAAAATTATGGGTCATTGTAATTTTGCGGAGTTCCACTCTGCGTTGGGGCACTCGTCACCTGCCCTGCCGCGACTCGGTCTTGGGTCAGGCAGGTCACGGGCAATCATCCTGATTAATGAGGTAATTGCAGGGTGCTGCTGAAATCCACGTCACTCTTAATTTTCTGAATAAAAAGCATCGACGCTCTTACAAGGATGATGATAGTTGGGAGCCATATCAAGGATACATTAACTCGGTAGTTACTCTCCTGGCTTCTTTTTAAAGAATAAAAGCATTCTGAATAAATAATTTTATATATATATATATATATATATATATATATATATATATATATATATATATATATATATATATTGGCTCCAAAACACGAAATTGGCGTGAGACATTTAGTGAACCCCAAATACACTCAGGATTGCTCAATACTCCCTAACTCTGGACTCCTTCGCGAGATCTCTTGCAACTTAAATGGATCGATTCTCTCCGGGATATTCAGAGAGGAGCGTATCTCTGGGTCCGCCTCCTTCCGTGCCACCTGCTTGAGGAAGTGACGACGGGGCGGGGGAGACCCTCAGACACCCCGCGGAGCGGGCCGTGAGCGAAGAGGGACTGGCCTCGCCCTCGTCCTCTGACGCAGCATCTCCGCGCCACGGGGTCAGCCTGAGTTCTGATCCCAGCGCACAGTTAGACGGCGCTAGGAGAGACGCGTCAGCCAGCGCCTGTCAGCGGTCCAGACTGTGGCAGGGGCTGTGCCTGCGTCACAGGGAGTGTGGTCTCTGGTGCCCCGGCCTCTCGAGATGCCAGAAGACATCCGGACGACGAGGCCGCCCGGGACTGCGGGGCTGGCTTCCTGCGGGGGCACTGGGGTCACGGCTGCGGCCTCCCCAGCGCCTCCAGAGGTCGGGGCCGCAGGGACAGCGGGGCAGTCGCAGGACGGGAGGGCGCAGCTTCGCCACCGGGGGGCGACCCCCTGCTGGAAAGCCTGGCTGCGGGTGAACGGCGGCGCTCTGGGTACACGCACCCTGGGCCGGGGGTCGTCGTGTCGAGGTGTGGGCGTTGGGACGCTCGCGTCCGCAGCGAAGGACGGGCCAGGACGACGCGCACGGGGACACGGAGGGAGAAACGCCACCAAGGCCATGTGTTGGGTTTGCACAGGGTCTGCGCCCGCGGAGAGGCGCCGCCGGCCGCCGCGGCCCCTGGAGGCTCGGGGCTCGGGGCCGGGCATGCCCTGGGCTTCGTGTCCTGCATTTCAGCAAGAAGTCACATCGCAGAGTCCCCTGCTGTCCCCCCATCAGCCCCGCGGGGCTGCGGCTTGCATGGCGCGCGCGGGGACGGCCACGTCAGCGCCCGGGACGCCCCAGGCCACGGCAAGGACTTTGCCAGGCGTCTTACCATCTCACTGGCGACCCCACTGAGGTCGGTCACGCTCCGAGCGGCTGGCCCTCCGGGCTGGACGGCCTGGTGCCCGCGTGTGCCCGCGTGTGTGCCAAACCCGTCTGGAAGGGGGCCTGCCTGAGACCCTCCGGCCACGGCCTAGTCAAAAATGCCCCGTCCGGGTGAGTGAGGCAGGCTCTGCTTTCCAGAGGGCCAGCGCGGGACAGTAGCCCGTGTGGGGATGGGGCCACGTGGCAAGTGGGGGGCACGGTGTGCAGGGGGCGCACAGAGCCCCCCAGGCCGGGCGGCCGTCACGCCCTGGGTGGCTCCCCCCAGATGCCCCACACGGGCGGCCACAGCCTTCACCCATCCGCCGGGCTCCAGCGGCTGACGCGGGTGCCACCACAGATGTAGAAATTACACCTTTCAACCCTTCATCTCGTCCCTCGCACCTATAATCCTCTCGTTCCAGTCTGTCTGGCCACTTGACAAAGCTGTGTTGTTTTTGCCTTTTTTCTTTTTTTTGGCCTTTTTTTAAAAATGAGTGGTGCTTCGGGGGCCCCCTGAGACGTGCGTTGCACACGGGGAGGAGGACACAGCCCCGGAGACTCACCCCACGGGGACTCAGAGGGGCCCAGCAGGCGTGCGGTGACGACGCTCGGGACAAATGCCACCAGGCGTCTCGCTTGGGGCCGTCGCTCACCTGTGGGTCGCCCTGGGGTCCTTCAGACGCTGTCTACTGCCCCGTTGTCACAGGCGTGCTGTCTGTGCAGGTCCCCCCAGCCCGAGGCGGGCGCTGGACGCAGCCCCAAGCTGATGCCACTTGTGCCAACCACCTTGGCCAGACGGCGCATCCCCCACCCCCGGGGGTCCCCCGAGGGGCGTGCCACGCCCTCAATGGCATCCGCGGAGGGGACAAAGGGAAGGAGACGGGGCAGGGGGAGAAGGCAGGACCATGACAGGCAGGACCAGCGTTTTGGCCCGACGGCCGGGCCGGAGGCGACACGCACCTTATTCGCGGCCGTGTTTTCGGGCACCCTGCACCCCGCTTCGCAGGCACAGCGCATCTCCGCGGCTCTCGTGGGACTGTCACCGGGGGGAGCGATCGTACTGCCTCGGGCTCCGTCACGGGCTTGTCGGGAACTTTGCCAGATCCCTGCACGGGGCGAGAAGGGTGTCCGTGAACTCGCAGGAAGCGCGTCGCGGCCGCCCGGCCGGGCTCGCACCGCCCCGCGGGCCCGACCTGCCTGCCCTTCGCGTCCTGCATCTCGCCTTGGCTGGGGCTGCTAGTGTGGCCCCAGAAAACAGTGTCTGGGGTCCCCCCCCATGAAAGAAGTCCCGTCATGTGTCAGCCGGAGACCCTTGAAAAGATGGAACAAGCAGTTTGGCTCCCTCCGCCACGCTGATTAATTCCAGGGATTAGTTTTCGTGTAGAAGAGTTTCTCATGTGTAAGCAGGTTTTAAAATACTAAATAATATCAGTGCTCTTGTTAAATAAATCTGGGTTTTATTCCCAAACGTCGTCGATGTATTTGCTTTGTTTTTTTAATCATTTAATTTCTCTACGGAGAACTAATCCATCTATGAGAATTATATTACGCTATCTTTATATCACTCGTTCTTCTAGTCCGTGATAATGCTTGAATTTCATATATATATTTATCGAATGTGATTAAGCAGTGTGGCTTTCTCCCTTTCAATTGGGCTAAATGAAGACAAGCACATGCGTTTCTTTCCTTTTTATTACTGAATTATAGAATCCTGGTATTTTAATAAAAACACTGTGACAGACACCGTTTAGAAGTTGGTCGACCTGAAATCAGACAGAACGTACCCCGCTTTCAGAAACCCTCTCCTGCAACTTCCCTCTGAAAGGACAGTCACTGTTTCCCGTCTCTTGTGCAACAGTGTATTTTTTCCCCCTGAATTTTCTTATTCCACTGGAGCTTGCGGTTCCAGGGAGCAAGACCAAGGACGGCCCTGGTGGCCGAACCTGCGAGGAGGTGCGCTGAACCCCGCCGCGAGGTCCCGTGCACCCCCCGCCCCCCCCAGACTGCCTGGGGGAGGGGCGTGGCGTGACCCCGGTCTTCTGGCCGGGGCCTGGGGCCTCACTCCGGCTCCCCCAGCCGTGCTGTGCACGCCCACCGGGCAGGAGAGTGACCGACGAGGCGGGCAGAGTGAGCACGCGTAACCATGTCGGGCCCACCCGAGACGTGTGCGTCGCGGAGTAGCGGGAGGGTGAAGCTTTCTGAGACGTGAGCAAACACAGCGGCAGCCGACCGGCCCGTGCTGCGGCTGAAGTCACCAGGGACTTCCTGTCTCCACTTAGTGACGCTAATTTCTCTCCATAACAAACTTTAAAGCTTTCAAACACGACGAAAGCTTTACACCCCTCTCCCCCACACACACACACACACGCATGTGCCAGCACGTTGGGGTTGACGCCGACCCGGTCGATTTGTCCCCGAAGCATTTCCTGTGATGGACAAGAGTCCTCGTCATTATGAACAGGGAAACCGAGGCCCGGGGACTCGCTACGATTACAGAGTGGCCGGATGTGCATGGAAAGTTATTGCCCCAGATTCCCGAGCGAGCGTCCCAACACCCTCCCTGCCGGTGGCAGGCAGATGAGCGCTGTGAGCACACCGGGTTGTTTTTAGTGCTTCCAATGAAATATCGATTTTACTCACGAATAGTAGAAACACCTTGCTTAAAATCCATGCGGTGTTTTGATTAGACTGGAAAGGGGACCTAGGATATAGCCTAACGTGAGCATCTCAGGAGCTTGGAAGGGAGTACTGGAGCACAAAATGTGTTCTATTTCTTTCCCCAATTATTGTAAATTTTTAAAAGTTAATTATTCCCAGGGCCAGTTCTTGGTCTCCGTAACCCGTGACAGTGACGACTGACTCCATCTAAACCTGTTCACGGTCTGACACTTTCCCAGGTGCATTGAGCCCATTGCAATTATTCGCTAAGTGTTGCACCTGCGGACTCAGGAACAGCACTACGGGATCCCCTGGGGCGGGGATGGGAGCGGATTCTAGCTGAGGTGGGAGTGGTCGCTGGCGGTTTTCCCGGAGCGGCCGGAGCCCAGGCGAGGGCATGTGAGGGCGACAACATTCAATCACATGGTCCGTTTAAAACTCCGCACAGGACTCCACCCCGTGAAAGTGGCCACTCGGACGCGTTCCACGCACAACTGAGCGTGCTTCGCATGGTGCTCGAGATGGAAGAAATGCACACACACAGCAAAGCTGCAGGCCGACCAGGGCGGGCGGGGGGGAGGGGAGCTCCCTTCTGTGCGCAAGAGATTATTTTAAATTAATACGTCAAACTTTCTTTCTCCCCTTCGCCTTTCCCCCTCTGCCTCTCCCCTCTCTCTCTCTCTCTCTCCCCCCTC
>PVKZ01007181.1:0-25887 GCA_004027375.1 Macroglossus sobrinus | reverse complement strand
CATAGCACGTTTATTTTGGAGAACTGGGGAGTTTCTGATACACGCTCCCAACCTCTGTTTTAAATTACTGCCTCCGGCCCTCCTGCCAAGCCCGTCCCGTATAAAGGGACTCACGGCTAAGTGTGTAAATAATTTTTAAAATTCCACTGGTAGTGATTTGGAAATAAGAGAGGTTTTCTTTCTCTTTCTCTCTCTCTCTCTTTTTTTTTTTTTTGGCTTATTTTTTTTTCTTTCCTTCCCCCCCCTCCCCCACCCCTCTGCTAGGGTTACAAAGGAATTTAACATTGTTTTAATTTGGAACACAAGTCGAGTCTATTAAAACTTCTCGTGCCCTGTGGATATAAAATTTCTACTTTCTATCATCGCAAAGCTTTAGCGTATTAAGCAATTCATTTAATCAAACAGGCGATGTTTGGACCTTGGGCCCCACACTAGATGTAAAAAAAAAGTTTTATGCATTTTGAAGACTGAGGAGGCACGTGATGGACGCTGGGGACCTAGAAAAATCAAGGCCATCCCTCGGGGAGATGGACCGACGGACAAAGGATTGGGGTGCCCCCAGCTTTAGACACATTTGAAAGTGCTTGATATCTTTAACCTCTGCGGCTGCTGCCCAGCATCTGGTCCTCTTGCCTGGAGAGGTACCCCCCTTTCCTCCTGGGGAGCCACTCCCTGCCTGGCTCTCACACAAAGGGTTCACATGGGGCTCCAGGTGGGGAGCAGGGACCCAGGGCCCAGGGCCACGGCGATTGGTTCAAGGGCAGTCATGTGACTCAGCGGGAGCCAATGAGCGGCCACGGATATGGATGGGCATGCTGGGAATACAGCACTCACTCTCTTTTAAAGCCCTGGGGCTGGGGCCCTCACCCGGTGACCACCCCAGGTGAGCGTGCCACTGCCAGCGGCCGCCGGGAGGAGCCCGAGATGGACTCAACACGGAGAGGAATTAGAGGGGAAAAGAGAGAGTCCAGAACTGGATCTCGATGACACTGTTTAGACCCCTTCATCCAACTCTACCCCAAGCTGGCAGCTGCGGTCAAATGAGACAATAAGCTATGTTTTGTTTTGTTTTGTTTTTTAGGTGAGGCAACCCTTGGTTGACCTCACAGATTGCAAGGACCTTGTCAGTTTGCAATCCCTTATTATTTTTTATTTTTCACACCTGGTCTTCCTAGGTGGTCTCCCATCCAAGTGCTCACCGGGCCCGACCCTGCTTAGCTTCCGAGGTCAGACGGGATGGGGCTTGTTCAGGGTGGCGTGGCCGTAGATAAGAAAGTCTACGTTCCAGCCCAAGCTGTCGTATCTGAGGGGGACAGGGCCGCATTGCTGGAGGGGAGTCAAGGCAAAGACCTCACCTGCCTCTGGCATTTTTTCCATGAGCCATCCTGAGCTAGAGAAGGCATTTTTGAAAACCAAGTACCAAAGTCACCTCGCAGGACCTAACTAGAAGTTGCCAGTGGCCGTGGAGAGGGAGCCTGGTCCCCACGGGCAGGGAGCGGGGTCTGGGTCAGGGCGGGGCGGGCCGGGACGAGCAGACAGGAGGACACCGAGGAGAAACCCTGGTGTGCAGGGGCCCAGGTCTCCGTTGTCCCGTTTTCGAGGGAGCCGACAATCATTTCCACGGGGATCCGGGCAGGGCTGAGATTGTCCATTTTCCTTCGACGCGGGAAGGCAACTGAGACTTTTAGTTCTGGTTCCTCCGCTTCAGCTCAGCATCGCTCTCTGGGGGAAAGCTCCAGTGGCCTCTTCGGGTTGAATTTCTGTGCCTTCGCTCCCGCCAACTCCCCAGGCATTGAGCTCTGGCTCGTTACTTTGTTCTTTCTCTCCTCGGCCTCCAAGCTGCCGTTGCAAAATCATCCTTCTGTCTGGCGTCGAGGACGCCTCCCCCTCCCAACGGTCTCCCATCGTCTACTCAGCTGTGGGAGGAGGGCCGCTGTCCCTGGACCTTTGCTAAAGCTCCTTTGTCACGATGTACGAACGTCAGGGGTATGTGTTCTCACCGAGATGTCCAGAGAACCGGGGATTATCTCCACGTGTGTCATGTGGAGGGACAGGAACCCCAAAATCACTTAAGTCCCGGGTGCTGGGTTTCAGGGGACATGGGGACATGCCTTGTGGGGCATTATCATGTCTGCCTCAGGCCAGCGCACGCCAGACACGGGGACCAGAGACCACCCTCCACGAACCTCCAAACACAGGCCCTGGCGGAAACCGTGTCTGACTCCACAGACCACCAATGGCGGGTCCTCAGGGCCCCGCTCACCCACCCGCTCGGAGCACCCCAACAAGGCCCCGTCGGTGCCGTGAGTCCTGGCCCCCAGCAGGAAGAGGGTCTTTTCGGAGGGAAAGCGGGAGGTGGAGATGCAGAAGGCTGGGGCGGCCTGGGGCTGGACTGCCAACAGTCTCCGTGCTCTGAGGCAGAGGCCGGGCCCCCTCATCTTATTCCATCTGTCTGTCAGACCCGTCCTGCTCCACCTCGAGCGTTCCCTGGCAGCCGCCGGAGAGACACGGCCCCGTCCAGCCTCTGGAAACTTCCTTTAAAACACTCTCAGTGTTCCCCGTAAATGCTGGAGGCACAGGTTTCCTGGCCTGGAGAGCGAGAGAGAGCTGTTTTAAAAGGTTCCTGTCACCCGCCCTCCACACTCTCTGAAACAAAGAACCGTTGTAGTTCCCTTGGTAACAACACGATGCGTGCACATCACTGGTGCTTGACACATTTGTGGAAGTAACGTCACCCAAGTCGACGTCCCCACTTGGAAAGACGGGCCTGAAACTGCTTGCTGTGCCAACCCAGAGCCGCCAGGGGGAGCCGGCGAGGCGATTTCAGTGACTGGCCACATGGTACCGCCCTGAATGGGACACCTTTTTGTCACCAGCTCAGTCCTACCACGTCCCAGCGAGCTACGGCTGCGTAACAAGCCGGCCTAAAAACGCAGGGACTTAAAATAAGAGCCATTTTCATTCGGTCTCGGGATCCTGGGGCCAGAAGTCCAGGCAGGGTTTGGCGTGGCGATTCGTCTGTCCTGCCTGGTGTCGCAGACACCCGCGACCGAGATCTGGCCCTTCCGGAAGACGGGAGAAAGCTGACCTAGAATACCGCAGCCCCACCCGAAGTGTATGCACTTTTCCGGCTCGCACCCCAGAAATCCGTGTGATGGGTGGGCTCGTGCCTGCGAACGGGCCCGGACATGGTGGGCAGCAGCTGCCCACGCCCGATCTGGAGCCCACCGGTGGCGTTGAATCCCATCTCCGGCCTGAGTGTGTCCTGCTGACGGCTGAGTGTGCAGCTCAGAAAAGAAGCCCGAAATGCCGAATGAGAGCAGATGAACACAGCGTGATGCCTTCTCTCAAAAGACCCGAATTTTCAGCATCACAGATAATCGTAATAAGATGCAACCTTTGTTGCTTTTTTTTTTTTTTGCTCTTTTCCTTTCGTTCTTTTTTAAAAATTCCTCTTTTTTTTCCATTCATTTTTTTTCCCCTTTCATGCAACACGATGTATTGAGCCACTGCCACGTTCAGAGCCCACAGTTTAGAAGAGGAGACAGATAATCACATAATCTGGATGACAAGCCACCACTGCAAAGCAACAGCCACGTCCGAAGCCGGGTCAGCAGACCTTTGCATAAGGGACCAGGCGGGCGGCTGGGATTTTAGCCGGCGTGGGCCATGCGGTGTCTGCTGCTACTACTCAGCCCTGCAAGGCAACAGCCCAAAGTGTCATTCACAGCAGCCAGCAGACGGAACCCACTGCGCATGCATCCAGGGGATGGACAGGTGAGCGGTGGGCACAGAGACAGTGGCCCATCATCCCGCCTGTAAAAGGAAGGAGGCCCTGCCACCTGCGACATCAAGGATGAACCTGGAGGACATTCTGCTGAGCCGAGCCGGCCAGACACCGAAAGGCAAAGACTGTCTGATCTCACTTATATGCAGAATCCTGCCCCCATCCCCCCACAAAAGCTGAACTCACAGTGAGAGAGAGTTGCAACGGTGTGTGCCAGGGCTGGGGGTGGGTACCAAGTGGGCGTGCTGGTCGGAGAACACACACTTTCGGCGAAAAGATGCATGAGCTCTAGGGACCTGATGCACAGCTCGGTGATCCTAGTTACTAACTCCGGGTTATTGCTGAGAGAGTAGGTCTCACCACGGAAGAAGAGGGGGTGTCCCGTGCGGCGATGGATGTGTGAATCCGCTCGACTGTGGATATCAAAATGGCATGCTGTGCAACCTAAATATATACAATTTTTATTTGCCGATCACACCTCAAACAGCTGGAGAAAATAGATACATTTTTTAAAAAAGGAAAACAGCCATAGACAATATGTAAACAAATGAATGTGCACATAAAACTTTATTTATAAAAGCAGGTGGAGGGCCAGATTTGGCCTGAGGGCTGTAGTTTATTTACTTCTCCTCGGGAGGAAAGGAACGCTGTTTCTAGGAAGATATAGAATGATGTGATGGATATAAATGTCCGTGGGGAGAAGGGGTGGGTCCCTTCCCGAGGAAGTGACTACTGGATGAGCAGGCAGCGAGCGGGGGAAGGGCCGTATAGAAGGACAGTGGGGGACGAGTGGAAGGAGAGGTGACACACACAGCAAGAACGTTAGAAAGGCCAGTTTGGACTGAGGGAGGACAGGTCTCCAGGAAAATGATCAAGAAACGAGATTGAGGAGAGGCTGAAGTGGCCAAATCACACTGGGCCTTGCTCGCCATGTTAAAACGTGGGGGGCATTTGATCCCCAAACAATGAGAAACCAAGGAAGGATTTTAAGAGTTTTTTTTTTTTTTTTTAATGTATGCCTCATATTTTTTTCTTTCCACTAAGTCCCACGTCGACCTATCGGAAGGAGCTGAGGCTGTATTTCCTCTCGAGGAATTAATCTGGTGAGGGAGAGAGTGTGGGGTGACGCGGGAGAGCTGAGGTGTCACGTTTTGGGGGATCCTGCAGCAGGGTCACGGCAATAAAACCACACACACATTCCTGGGGAGCAGAGAGGATCGCGTATGGGAAAGCACTTCTTCCCAGTCTTAAAGCGCTGTCCAAACGTGAGGCCTTATTATTATTCAAGGTTGGCACTCCGGGATTCCGCGCATAATTAACTAATTGCTCTCACATTTCTTGCCATGGAGTTTCAATTTTTTCTTTAAATGTTTTTTTAAAAAAGAAAATATTTGGCTCCAAAGGTTTTAAACTCTTCTGTTTCACGGTGTTGATTTTTTCATTGTCTAGACAGCTGGCGAGTCAGACAGGATTATCTGGCGGAAAGAGGCATTTTATGAGCAAACGTCCCCCCTTCTCAGCCGGTGGAATTTACATGTTAATGACCCCTGTGGCAGCTGTCACGGGAAACCTTTAGAAACCGGAGCTTGTCATATTTTCGCGTTTCTGGAATTTGGCAGGGGGCAGAGACTTCGCATTTTTAATGCACACAGAGGACCTTTGACTAAAAACCGCAGGAGGAAGATGGATGCGTGTGGACGTGGGGTGCGGGAATCTGAGCGCGGTTTTAAAGGGAACGTAACCGACTGGAGTCCCGGGGGTGAGATGGTTCCAACACCCTTGCTCCCAGGAGGAGGAGAAGGAGGGACACGGGAGTCACATGGCACTTTTCAGACCTGACAGAATCCAAAGACGGGAAGATATGCGCTTGCTTTAGAGCCAATTGTAAAACCACGGGAGGGGGCGGGCTGTTCCATGCCCGTCCCTCCTCCCACATTCCTGCAAACAGGCACCCACCCCCTCTGGGACACCCCTGCGGACCAGGCCTTCGCGACTTCCTAACGTCCCCGCTCTGGACTCAGCATCTTCCTCACCGACATCCATCTCCGCTGGCCCCAGAGCTGGCCTCCGCAGCCACCGGACCCTGCCCGCCCATCCCAGGCAGACGGTTCCCCTGCTTCTCCGGCTTCGACAGGGGACGGCCCTTCCAGGCCACACAAGGGGGCCGCCCCAGCTCCTGCCTCGTGTCCCTGGGTGAGGCACGAGCATGGGGACAACGGGGTGTAGGGACAGAGACGTGGCAGCGTGTCCAAAGCTTTTAACCTGCCCTTCACGTCGAAGTGACCGCTCGCTGCGAAGCATCCCTTCCGGGCGAAGCTGCGTGTGCCGGGTGGTCCCCACGGCAGCAAGACCCGGATGCCCCGAAGTGACAGTGATGACACTGCTCAGGAAACCGTGAGAAGCGGCCGATGACACGTGGCGGGCACTGAGCGTTGTTTAAGTTGTTACGCGCAGCCACGTTGATCGAAAAGAAGATTTTTAACTAAAGGACAAAAATCAGGGTGCAATGAACTGTATTAAAATGGGGGGGCCCAGAGGAGATGTAAGCGTTCACAGCACAGGGCTCCGTGTGGGACGACGGGGCCCTGTGGGACTAGACAGAGATGCTGGTCCCACCGCACTGTGAACGTGTGAAATGTCACGCTGATTTTATGTCACGTGGATGTCACTTCAATTAAAAAAATTTTTTTAAATTGCACCATGGGTCTCTCATGGGGGGAGGGGGTGAGAGAGAGAGATGGCTCCTGGCTGCATTTCCATCATCCTTTGCCCCCTGTGACCCCCTGTGAAATTTCTGTGGCGAGCCCCCATTGGCGTTCGCACGAGAAGGGACGAGAACATGCATCACGGGCAGGGCGTGCACCCCAGAGGGAGGAGGCAGGAGCCGCTTTCTGCTGCACCCAGCTCCTGAGGGAGCTCCGGGCACGGAGGAGACGAATCTGGCATTTTCCGCCCTCCTGCAGCTGTCCCCAGCCCCGGCCCCAGGTCCCCGTGCTGGGCTGAGCCGCCTCCCCACACCCGCAGGCTCTGCTGCCTCTCGAAGGCCACCAGGGGCTCCTCTGACCGTCGGAAAGGTGAAACGCACACTTGGGACATTTCCCGGAGGAAACCGAGACACAGGGTCCGGCTTTCTGCCTGGATGGTGACACATCCAAGCTGTGCAGTCACCAGTGGTTTTGCAGAGCTGAGGCTCGTGGTGGTTGGGGCTCTCAGCTCCCAACTTGAAGGTCGGGGCCATGTGTCCCTGGAGAAGTGTGCCCACCCACCCCACCCCGTGCCACCCTACCGTAGGGGACCTCGAGGCCCAGCTCCGGGCCGCAGGCTGCACATGGTGTTGGCAGCCTTTGGTGGCCATCAGCCAGGAGCAGAAGCTGGGCGGGGACGCAGGCACCAGTGGCAGCTCTGAGCTCCTGCTTCTGGGATGGGGGCGAGATGGGGGCCCGCGGGTGGGGGCCGGGCTCCGTTCCAGCCGCCCCTGCCCCGTAGTGAGACGCGGGTCCCCACAAAAGGGGCATTGTGCGAGCTCCGGGAAGTCTGCCCTGAGGCTTCGATCTTGTGTCTGCCCCCAGCGACGTTTATCCTGAAGGCCGCGGCCTGTGGCAGGGTGCCGGGGAGTCGTGGGCACACAGAGGTGGCCGACCAGGGGGCAGGCGCGGGGGCCGGGGTGAGGGAAGGGGGCCAGGAGCCCGGCGCGGCCCGCATCCCGGATCCAGCCATGGCCAGCCACCGGAGGGCAGCGAGATGGGGACACGAAGGCTGGGAGACAGTCCCTGGGGTCCCGTCAGCCAGGACAGCACTGAAGGAAGTGGATGGCAGGCGGGAGGGCCTCACACACGTGTCAGATCCCTGCCCCTCACAGAGAAGCACGGTGCCCTGGGGGACCCTCCGGGGGACCCCAGCAGGGCTGTGAGAAGAATGTGACCTCGTGCTTGCTCTAAGGACACCTAGAGTGGGCCACTAGCTGTGCCCTACACTCAGAGCCTGGGTTTAAAGGGCGTCCCACTGACCGCGGGGAGCGCAGCTGAGCCCGGTTGTCAGGGCCCACATGGTGGTGCCCAGGGCCAAAGCCGGAGGGTGACATGTGAGAGGGGACAACGGGACAGCCGGGGCCAGGGCACAGGACCAGGGCACAGGACCAGGGCACTGAACCAGGCCCACGAGCCTGAGCTCCGAGACGCAACTCCACTGCCGGCCACTGGGGGGCGGGAGAGTGCCGGGCGCCCGGGAACCACGCGCCGTCACGTGACCGTCACGTGACGCGGCATCCGCCCTCTCTGCGGCCGGGTTTCGTCAGCGTTAGAACTCAGGGGGACAAGGCCAATCGTGACCCATCCAGGGCCACACACGCAGGTGCCGCTGCGGGGACCTTTCCTTCGTTGTCGGCACCCAGCTGAGAACGAGGTCCCCCCCTAGGAGGACGGGAGAAACCTCTGGCCTCTGCGGAATGACACGTGTCCGTGGACGCGCCCAGACGCGGCAGCCAGGGCGGCTCCAGGCGTGAGCGACAGGCCGTCCGTCTGGGGCACGAGGAAGGACACCGGGCCCGGCCTCGTCCTCCACGCTGCGGCGTTTCAGCTCCGCTGCAGCAAAGCCGCTGCTGCGCCACCGAGAGGGGACAAGCCACCGAGAGGGGACAAGGGACAGTGGGACAAAGGGCCGCGGCGAGGGCGAGGGCGAGGCGCGAGACACTTCCTGTTCCGAGATGCCGCCCGATTGAACTTGGAGGCAGCAGGAAAGGCAGCACTCCAAAGGCTGGCTTTCTGTGAAAGGGCGGGGGAGCGGAGGAAAGAAGCCGCCCGGGTTTTTCTCCCCAGATGCCCAGATCTTGTTTGCCGCAGCGGCGGGCCGGGCGCCAGGACAAGGGACACACGCTGTCCTCAGCTTGGTGGCAACAGGACAAAGACATGGGGGGAGGAGGGGGAGCTGCCAGCTGGGGAGGGCGGTGACGTGGCGGTAGCAGCTGGCGGGCTGGGCCCCCATAAGAAAGGGTAAGGGGGTTCCCCGTGGAACCAGGGCAGGGAAGGGACGGCCACTCGAGCTTATACCATCCCCGCCTGGTCCCCTCCCCCGTAAAGGCGGCCGTGGTGTGACCCTGCCCCGCCACCCCCCTTCCCCGGAGAGACAGGGACCGGCGCCTTCGCCAGGCAGACAAGGACGGGCGACGGCGTCACGTGTGAGAGACGGTGGTGGCGGGTGTCCTGGGCCTCTGTCCCAAGCAGGGACAACACGAGGGGAGGGTCACAGCTCACGCAAGAGGCAGGAGCACGACCTGAAACGGGGCGCCCCTGAACCTGAAACTCGCGGCTGGCGAGGGAGGGGCTCCTGGCGCTGCCTCACACCCCCGATACCAGAACTGGCGGTTCGCCAAGGGTGCTCCGGCCCCAGAGGTTCGGTGGGGGACTCAGAGGCTGAGAAACCCTTCGCGTCGCAGGGGCGAACCCCGGGACAGCAGGGTGGTCAGCGCGAGCTTGTTCCATCTCTGATTTCGCGTCTCCTTGGAGCTGAGGTGGTCGTCACGGACACCCCGGAGTCTAGGCCTTCCCTGTGTGGCCCCACTGGGCAGGCGGGTACACCACCGGCCGGGGCCCCCCTTCCCCGCCTGCAGCGAGCACTCGGGCCCCGCCAGCCACGGCCCCCGCTCCGACTGCCCCCCCCCCCCGCTGCGGCAGATCTGTGCCCGCGCAGACTTCCCACAGCACCTGTCACTGTCACCCTTCACAGGACCCAATTCTACGGCCTCTGTCCTTCGAGGCACAGTTATGAGAAGTGTGCTGACTGTTTCATCCGCCTCTCACCCGTTCCTCCTCCCCTGGCCCCTCCCGTGCCAACTCCTGCCCAGCCCTCCGCTCTGACACCTCCGTGCCCCCTCGGCCAGCCGCCCTGCACCCCCTCCCCGCTCCGCACTGCGCCTGCCCGCTCCCTCGCCATCCATCCCGCTCCCGCATCGGGCCTGGCCCAGGTGCCCGGGGCAGCGTGGCAGCGAGGCCCCCCTCCATCCCAGCCACACTGCCGGCCTTCCCAAGAAACAGCCCCAGCCCCGGCTCCCGCGTGCCCCTCCTCCCGCGTACCTTTCTGCTCCCCACACTACTTCTGGTCCCCGAACCCCAGGACACCGTGCACGGACCCTGGACTCTTTACAGACAAGGACACAGGACCCCAGAGGGGACCAGGACAGCACATTTAGCGCCGCGGTCAGCTCCAGAGTGGCGTTAGCACAAGCAGACGTGGCTGTAAATGACCTAGTAGCCACTTTCAAAAAAGTAACAAGAAGTGGGCGAGATTAATTTAAGGAGCAGGTGTGGTAATTCAGTAGACCCAAAATCCTACCACCCCAACACGTGATCAGAGTAACAAGCGATTAACTGTAAACGTCCCTCTTGTGTCCTAAGTGTTGGACACTCAGTGCGCCCTGGACACTGGTGGCCCATCCAGAGTCGGACCAGACCCGTCCCAGAGCCACCCGTGGCTGGTGGCTGCCAGGCTGGGTGGCCCCGCCCTGCAGGTCCACTGGCCAGTGCCCAGGGGTGTGAGGCGCCTGGGGTCCCTGCTGTCACGCCTCCCACACCACCTGACTCTGGCCGCCTCCGTGTCCTCTCTCGCCCCCGTGCTCCTGACCGTGACCCTGGGGGTTCTCATTTGTACCCCGCAGCCACCCTGGCTCGCCCCTCCTCTCAACGCTGGCTTGTGGGCGTCCCTCAGGATGAGTGGATCTAGGTCACCCACGGTAAACCGTCGTTGCCAAGGTTACGCTGAGCCGTGTACCTCTCTGCGAGCTTTCCGTGTAATACTCGTCACCACCCCGAGAGCAGGGACTCCGTAAGAGTCCCCAGGGGCCAGCTTCCGTTCGCTGCTGCAGCCAAGGACCACACGCTCGGGGGCTGACACACACAGAACGGCACCGTCTTCTCCTCTGTGTTCAGTCTCGCGGGGCGAATGGCAAGGGGCCAGCGGGGTGCGCCCCTCCCCAGAGCCCCGAGGGGAGAATGCACACCCTGGCCTTCTCCGGCCCCCGAGGTCACCTGCCCCCTGTGGCTTAGGGCCTCCTCCGCTGTCTTCGAAGCCGGCCACAGCGATTTGGTTCCGCCCCACGGTGCATCCATCCGACCCCCTCTCTGCCTCCCGCTCCCGCACGTAAGGACGCTGGGCCCCCCTGCGGGTTCCAGGATGCTCCCCCTACCTCCGAGCCCACGGCCATCTCAACTCCCCCCATCACGTGATCCAACGAACTCAGCATCTCCGGGGATCGAGCCACGGCATCTCCGGGGGCTTCATCCTGCTCCCTGCTCCCCGTCTAACGGATGAGGAAAAACAGGCCACGACCGGACACGAGGTCTCCAGCTGTGAGTCCCGCTGACGGGCCGCCTGGCGGGCAGTCACTCCCACCGCTGATGTCCCAGTGCAGGCCGTGCGACCTCGGCCTTCAGGAAGCGCCAGTGCCCCCGCCAAAGCCTCTCCTTCCAGCCCCCAGGGGTGCTGGCGGCCGGCCGCGCCTGGGTGCCTCATACCGTGTTACATAAACGAATGGATTCGATCGGAAAGCGTACAGAAGATGGGTCCTCGGAGGCATCCTGCAGACAACTCAGATGTGCTGTCACACGCACAGGAGGACCGGGGCTGTCACGAAAGGGTCCTCCCCCCACCTTCGTCCCACGCGGACAAGGGTGGCCTCGTTTGAAACGCGTCTCCGAAAGGCCAGCCCCAGTCAAGGTGACCGCGCTGTCACCCCAGCCCAGACACACTGCGGGAGAACCACTGCATTGTGTCACCCACCTGGTCACAGGTGACGAAGTCGGAGAGGACTGTCCTCGGAGAAGCTGGCCGGGGCAGCTCGCGGACTTCGGTTCTGAGCCGCCCCGCTGTCTCCTGCATTTCCCGAGGGCTCCCCGCTGTCGGCATTAAAAGCACACAACGGGGGGCCAGCTCTGTCTTCAGTGTTTACCCAGGACCTGTCCCCACCGGGAAAATGTCTTTAATGGCATCACCTGGGCACTGGGCTCGCTGTGCGTGGAGAACGATGAGGAGAGGCGAGCAGAGTGAGGCCGACTGCACTCGGGGTCCCTGAGGAGGAGGATGGGGTGCACACGCCCCGCAGTGGCAGCCAGGTGCCCCTCTCCTGTGACACCGCGGTGCCTTCCCGGAGGCGGGGGCCGGCGGTTCCCAGCGAGCGGGCTCATCTCGGCCTCCTGCACTGCCTTCCAGCAACGCCGACCCCGGGAGGTCGGTTCCGAATTCTGCAGCCTCAGGTGAAGCATTTGAACCAGTGAAGCCTTCGAACCGGTCCTTAGACTTAAAAGACACAGTCTCTGGCGACAGGGGACTCCCTGTCACGCATGGCGGAAAGTTTATTCCAAAGCTCCGTTTCTCTCTCTCTCTCTCTTTTTTTTAAGCCAAAGAGACATATTTTTCTGACCGTGCAGAACAGAAAAAAGGCGGCAGTTACCGGGCGCTGACTCTCAGATCGTAGCCACAAGGTAAATCAGGCCTAAATGAACCGATTACAATCCAATAGCGCATCAATGCCTTCAACGACGCTGAGTTTCCCAGGAAAACGCTTCCAGCTGTGACCCCGGACTCGAGTCGCACGGGCCCAGCGTGGCCCGAGCTCGTTTATAAAGGATGATGGCGCTGCGTCGGGCTCCCGGGGGCCTCTTCCTCTCACTTGAACAGAGATCAGAAGCGTTTTAAAAGTTACTGCCAAGCAGAGCTAAGCCTGGGCATCCCCGGGCCGGCCCATTACTACACGTCCATCGGATCCACGTTCGATAAAGCGGAAAGGGCCACCTGAGGACTGAGCCGAGAGGGTGCCGAGGTTGTCAGCCTCGATCCAGTCAGAGTAGCGGGTCATCGGACAGAGGACGGGAGGCTGGATGGCATCGGGAGGGCTGGCGGGCCCACGGCCTGTTTGTGTTAATAAAGTTTTATCGGCACACGGCCACACTTGTTTGTCGACACTCTGTCTATGTCTGCTTCCTTGCTCTGAGCTGTGACAGATCACATGGCCCGCAACGCTGGAAATGTCTGCAGGTCACAGAACAGGGAGCCAACGTGACACTGACTGTGGTGGCTGGAGTCAGGACAGGACAGGAAGGTCATGGCTGGCCCTTGCGGAGGGGCCAGCGGAGGGTGTCAGGCAGCAGTAGCCGGGTTGGGAGGAGGCCACAGGGATGACAAGGAGTGCTGTGACACAGCTCAGTCCTCGGGCCATCTCATCCTGGCTGTACTAGCTATCTACGCTGCATAACAAATGAACCACCAACTCGTGGCTTCAAACAACGTTTCCTAGCTCACGGCTCTGCAGGCCAGCGGTCTGGACGTGGCGTAGCCGGTCGTGTGCTCGGGGTCTCGCCAGGCTGCACTGTCATCTGAAGAGGACCCACTGGGGTCCTCTGCCACGGTCGTGCGGCTCAGTCAGAATTCAGATCCTTAGGGCGGTGGGACTGAAGTCCTCGTGTCTTTGGTGGCTGTCAGCTGGGGGGCCGCTCTCATTTCCCAGAGGCCACCCAAAGTCCTCTGCCACGTGGCCAGCCACGCAGGACTCCCTGGACATCGAATCCCCCGCGTCCTTGCTAATTCTGTCATCACCCCCCAGTAACAGAGACACTCGGGAGCCTGGGCCAGGGCGGGGCTCGGCAAACGTCCTCCGTGAAGGGCCCTGTCACAAAGCTGCCAGGCTCTGCCGACCCTACGGTCTGCCTCGGAGCTGCTCGCCCCTGCCACTGCGGGGCTTAGGAGGGGCACGGCCTGGGTTAGGGGGAGGATGCTGAGCTGCGCTGGGAAAGGAGTGGGGGGAGGGGAGACAGAAGAAGGCGCGTGAGTGGTGACAGCCCCGCTGTTTTTGTAGTCACGAGAATTCTGTTACCCTCATCACAAAAATGGGTGTTACTATAAACATGTCAATATGCTCAGATTCTTAGGCAGCTAAAGAAACCTAATCATCATTGTCACCATCATCACCACCATTTATCATCGTCACCGTCACCATCACCATCATCACCATCACCACCATCACCACTTTCACCACCATCATCACCATCATCACTATCATCATCACCACCATCATCATCACCATCATCATCACCATCACCACCATCATCATCATCATCATCATCACCATCATCTCCATCATCACCTTCACCACCATCACCACCATCATCACCTTCACCACCATCGTCACCTTCACCACCATCATCACCGTCATCACCTTCACCACCATCATCACCATCATCGCCATCATCGCCATCACCACCATCATCACCTTCACCACCATCATCACCATCACCACCATCATCACCTTCACCACCATCATCACCATCACCACCATCATCACCATCATCACCTTCACCACCATCATCAACATCACCATCATCATCATCATCACCATCATCTCCATCATCACCTTCACCTCCATCATCACCTTCACCACCATCACCACCATCATCACCTTCACCACCATCATCACCTTCACCACCATCATCACCACCCTCTGGCTCCTTCTGAGCTACGCATCCTCACCCTGGGCCCCCCCTAACGACACACTCTGGAGGAGACATTCAGCTGCGGGCTGCCCAGCGCCCGGCTCCACCTCCTCCCCATCCCTCTTTGTTTCGGTCAAGAGCACTCCCTCGTGCTTCCAAAGTTCCCAGAAATGATGCCTTTTACTTCTGTGTTCCCCACAGTGATCTATTTTAAGACGCCCAATGGCTGGAAACCAGCTCACTCCGGACCTTCCAGGAAACCTTCGCCACGGGCTGTGAGCAAGGGCGAGTGGCTTCAGCTGGGCACGCGAAGCCAAAACCCTCTCGCTTCTCCTGATGCTCAGCGCGCTGGCGGGACCCAACTCTGACGCCCAAGATTGTCCCCCACACGTGCAGCGTTACCTCAACGCACTGTAAGGCTCCACACAAACAACGCTGGCTGTTCCCCAGACCCGCGGGTGGCTTCCCTCCCGGAGCTGACCCCAAGGCTCCCGGCCTCTCCTAATTCACGTGAGAAAAGACTCCAAAGGCTGAACTCTGAGAAAGGGGCAAAGCATGGCCACAGGCAACGGGGGGACAGCGAGGACGCCGGATCTGAGTACCTGGAGGCTCCTAACTGCTGTCCTAGCTTCTCCTTCCACACAGAGGACGGTGACAGAAGCCCTCACCCTGGTGGCGGGGGGCAGCGGGGGTCCACTCAGATCACTGGTGACGAAAGACAACAGCGAAGGAAGGTCCCCGGGGGCGGTGTGTGTGTGACAGCACCGAACGGGGCCCCCCGGGTGCCTGTCCCCACGTGCCCAGACACTCCTCATCGCCACCGCCCGAGCACCCACTCCGAGCGCATGTTATCGGCTCCACATTCACGGCCGCGTTCAGTACTCGGGGACATGCTGAAGAGACAAAAATACTGCCTCGCCTGCCAGGCCCCCACCGCTGACAAAAAGAGACGTGTCAAACGCCATCTCCTGACAAAGCCAGTGTTGAGGTGGGGGACGAAAAGGGACAAAATCGGATGCAGAGAGAGAGACTCCCCGGGTCCCTGCTCTGAAAACCGTGGTGAGAAACACATTTTGTGGACGATCAGAGACGTGTGGATACTAAGTGATAAGAGGGCGTCATCGTCACTTTGATTAGATGTGAGAAAGGGTGGTTTTGTGATTTGTAGGAGAAAGTTGTTATTGATTTGAGACGCAGGCTGGAGAAGGGTTTGGGGTGGAGGGTGGTGACGTCTGTGACTTACTTTCAAATGACTGGGCGAAAAATATACGTGTGCAAGCTCTATAGATCAATAGATTGATAGATGACCGATAGATGATAAAATGATTATGGCAAACGGCTAACAGCTGCTCAATCCATCCGGCGGAAACATGGAGTGAACGTTCGGTTTTCCATCATAAAAGAGGTGTTATCTGACTTACAAATGGGCGTATATATAGTTGCATAAATATATACGTATATACACGTGTGTGTGTAGATCCATACTTAAACGTACACACTTCTACACGTTTGCACACCCACTGAGTAAGTGAAGACGTGCCACCTCCTGCCGTGCATTGGTATTTCTTTTGCACAGCTGAGGCTGACAATCTGTTCATCTTTTCATCTGCAATTCTTCATTGTCCAGTTAGGTCTCCTCTCCTGGGAATTCTCTGTTTGTAGTTTCTGTTTGTTTTGTTTTGTTTTGTTTTGTTTTTGGATCCCAGTCTTATATGTATTAGCTAACACGACTGCTTTGCACATTTAAAAATCTGACTAACGTTTGGACACGTACTTATTTTCACAGCTCATCTTTTCATTTCATTTTCTATAGAAAAAAAATATACGTGTGACCATCAAAACGTTTAAGTGACCAAGCTACTTTTTGTTAGGGATTTTATTCAATCATTTTTATCCTTGGAAAGAACAAACGTCCTCACCCTAAACATCAACCTCATTTCTTTCTCATGCATCCATGATTCTACTGACACATGTATACCCATGATGCCATAAAATTGATTTGGCATACGAGAAAAGGTGAGACTCTTAAGTGATTTATTCCCAAACAGTCAGTTTCCCTCCCAAACTATTTATTAACCAAGCTACCTCTCCCACTGTTTGGGGGTGACGCCTGCAATGCAATTAAACACACCCCGTGACCCGAGTTCCCTCTTCTGTCCCCGATCTCCTCGTAATTCTCGATCGGATGTCATCCTCCTCAGTTGTTACGGCTTTATAGCGGTTTACTGCTTGGTGAGTACGTCCCCTCCATTACTCTTCTTATCAAAAATTCCCGGGGTCCTGCGTCTGTTTATCATTCCTAAGAAGCTTCAGGGTCGACGTGTCGCGTTCCTGAAACTCTAGCAGGTCAACTAGTCCGACCGACCCTGCGTCCTCATCTCTTCCGTGATCCCCCCTCCCTCTCGTTTCTGCCCTCGCCCCTCCCCCGGCCACGCGTTTACTTTTCTCCTGGGGACCGTGGGAGCTGGCTCGCTCCGACGTGGAGGGCTCCACGAGCGTCCCAAAGCGCCAGCTGTCCCTTCTTCTGAGGGACGAACGCACTGTCTCGCCCCACTGGCGACAGGCGTGGCCACACGACTTGCTCTGGAAATACACATCGACGTGATATGTGTCACTTCTGAGCCCACCCCACGGAGCGTCTCCTAACCCACCCCCACCCCGCCTGGGAAAGTCACACCCAAGGTCCTGTCTTTCCACGATCCCTTATGTTTTTTTCACTCCTTCCTTCCAGCTCATGGAAAGTGGATTTAAAAACGGGCCCAAGTGTCACAGGAGACTTCTTGCTTCTAGAAACACCGGAGAGGGGCTCCTCGGAGGAAGTGGGCCGCGCCGCTCTCCTGCGTGTTGGAGGAGGCAGGCCACCGCTCACATGCGCTGTGCTGGGCTGTCCCCTTGCGGTGGCTCTCTGCAGTGACACTGCCGGCCACCGCGGGGAGGGCGGGGGAGGAGGGGACGGCTTCGGCAGGAAGCGCGCTCAGAGGGAGGGGAGGCGGGGGGACGTGAGCAGACCCCGTTTCTTCTCAACCCACACGTCACGGTGGCAACGTTTTCTGTCACTGTTGCCGTGTTGGGCGCGGCAGGCGGAGTGTCCCCTCTCCCCATCCTCCAGAACCCACCTCGAGGTGTCAGAGAGCTGGCTGGCTTTTCCACTCCCGCCCCCTTCCCGGTGAGCCCCCCACCCCACACTGTCTCCTTTAAGACGTGTCCCCCACCCCCACCCTGCCTGCTGGAGCCCCGAGGCGGTGACCAGCGGGGACGCGTCACTTCTCGCCCCTTCCACTCCAGATCCCCCGTCAAGGGTCGTCATCCGAGAAGCAGGACTATGAAACCCAGTTTGAGAAGAGGACTGGGGGGGACGTCTGTGCTCCCGGGGTCCTTTCCAACCTCGAGTCAGTACCTGCCGGGCGGAGGGCACCTCAGAACAGCAGTGAGGTGACCGTGAGGCCCGGACATCGGGAGGTGATGCTTGGGGGCCACGCCCGTGCGTTTCCGCGACGCCCTGTGCTCTCCAGACCGTCCTGGCGTCTCATCCTCCCCCACCCCCAGCCACCGACGACGAGGCGAGTGCTTCTCCGTGCAAAAATCAAAACCAAAACACCAACCCCGTTGGAGGTGAAGTAATTGGCCCAAGGCCGTGCGCCGTGCGAGCACAGGATGGCCAGGCCTCGGGCTCCCACGTGTGCGACCGGGCGCTGGGAGCCCACAGAACTCCGGACCGCGTCACCCCATCCACCGTGAGAAGCCCCGGTCTCCACAGGACACGGGATCCACAGAGAGATTCCTGCATCTCGGTTAAAACAAACACACACACAAACAAACAAACAAAAAACGCACCAACGAATCCATCTGCTCTCTCCACCCCCGGGAGCCTAAATCCCAGATGAGTTGGTCGACAAGCCCCGCAGACAGACACCTCGTCTGCACTTGGGGCCACACGGCAAGCTGAGGCCACGTCCCCATCCGTCCAAAATGGTCATTTCCCGGGAGGCTTAGCGGGAGTGTTCCCTGTCCTCGCTAAACCTTTTTGAGTGACTTTCCTAGGACGCCAAGCACTCACTCTAACCGGCCCTTCAGGAAGAGAGATTAGCTGGGCGAGGAGTGTCGGCCTGCCAGCAGCCGGCATTTAGAAGCAGACTCAATGCTCAACCCAACGGGACTGTGTTTCCACAATGTCTGCAAATACCCAGAAAGAAAGAATTTACAGAGAAAACAAGCGGTTACTTCTTCCCGTTGAGGATGATGACATACACACACACACACACACGAGCCCGTGGAAAAGACACGGGTCATGCCTAAAACAGACCAACTCCACGTCTTACAGCTGTTGGAACCTGTAAGATCTGAGCATGGGGTTTCCTGGCGCCGCCGTTATACCCACAGCCTTCAGTAGAGTCCTCGGGTCGGTCCATCTTTGTATTAGAGATGAAGAGATAAAGAACAACGAACCGGAATTTCTAGCTAGAAGTTGGGAAGGCAGCAGCTTAGTACTCATCAAATGTGTCTGTCCTGTTTTCTCTCCTTTGTAGTTTCCTTCCTACAATCAATTTATTCATATTGACTCCGTATCAGGCATTGTACCAGGAGCTGGGAATGTGACAGCAAACAAGATACATATGGCCCTAGCGCGTACGGGGATGATATTCTAGTTGTGTATTGTGGACTTTAGGGGAAGGACTTGCCGAGCACGACAGGAGAGGGGGCTGGGTGTCCTGGTGGGGACTGGGGCTCCAGAGGGGACGGTGGCGAGTGGGACACAGAAGACCAGAGAGTTCAACAGTGCCAGGTAATAAGGAGGTCTCAAGGTCATGCTCAAGGGCTTGGTTTTTCCCTCAAGGAAACGAGGGCAGAGAGAGTGAAATGGGTCATACTGGGAGACAGGGAAGCCAGCGTGATGTTGTTTTTTATAAAAATGATACCGTGTCGATTATTAAAGAAATACAGAAATGAAATTAGTCCCAAATCCTACTACCCCAGAATACCACTCATTACTACGATTAGGTGAATGCTATTCTGGACATCCTCTGCGCCTACAACACAGAGACGGAAGGATGGCTGCGGGGTATGAAGATAACGGGCGAGTAGGCAGGCAGGTATGCAGACAGACCAAGTTTTAGACACATGGTATCGCTCTACACACACTATTTTCAAATGTGAACAATGCACTTAATTTTACCTAAATGTAAAGAATGAAAAAGTGAAGTCAAACAAGAAATTGATGAATTTAAGATTGTGTTTTTTTACAACAAAAGACAAAGTCCTTTTAATTTTTTCTCTGGAATTACGTAACGTGGATTGTGAAAACACTCGAGAAACTCTACTGTGCACTATAAGGAAATGAACACATTTATGATTCTGCCTAGGTCCCCTCCTTCAGCCTCTAATTGCTGCTAGTTATGTATGTTAGCTTGCTCAAGATCTAGAAACATTTTTAAAATAACCATAATTCTAAAAATAAGCTCTTAAGTGGATGAGTCAGTGTTTACCACTATTCATAAAACTACCTTTTCTCTATTCCTGAATTATTTTATCTCTTGGTTGCTTTGATTTCAAGAATAATCTTGGCTTGAGGACCTCTTTTGGTTGCTTTTAAAACCTATGGACGACATGACTGGGTATAAAATGCTTGGGTCACAGTTCTTCCCTTTAAGATTTTGTAAACATTGTTACACCGTGTTCTTGTATTGATATTATATTAATTCTTTTGGTATAGTTTTTCCACTCATCTTTGCACTGGCTGGGTTTTACTTTCAAATACATTTTTCAAACTCATAAATATTATATTTCCCCATCATTTGAAAAAGACAATCTGTTGCCTTTATATACAAAGGCAGAAAGAAATCAATCACCAGAAGAAATCATCAAATATACACAAAATATGTTGGGTGGCGATAAGCCCTGTGGATAATAAAGCAGGCAGGAGGGTGAGGGCACGTGTCATAGATAAGACGACCTTTAACCTGACATCTGATAAAACGAGGGAACCACCTGTGACAAGAGCAAGGAGAAGAGCCTTCTAGGCAGAAGGCATGGCAAGTGCAAGTAGCCGAAGCAGGCAAGGGGCCAAGAGCTTTCAAAGAGAAGGACACCAGTGTGGCTGGGGCAGCGTGAGAGGGAGCAGTGGTGACCCTACAAAGTCAGAGGATAGAAGGTGGCTGTCTTCAGAGACACTTTGAGTCTTACTCTGAATCCCACCAGAAGCCGTTGCCCATCAACCCCTCCTAGCCCACTCTCCCCGTATCAGCCAGAAGGAGCCTCTCAAAACTTACGTCACGTCTTGACGCCTACATGACAGCTCGGCTGGGTATAAAACCCTCAGGTCACACACTCTTTTCTTCCGGGTTTTCCAGATATGCCTCCACTGTTGTGCAGCACTGAACAATAACGCAAAGACGTCTAAGGTTCTATTTTTCCTCCTAAATATTACTATCCTTTTCTGCTCAAATATCTGGAAAATTTTTTTTTTTTCTTCTCAATGCTCATTGGCTGAACTTACAGTTCGTCGACTGAACCCAAGCAGTGCTGACCACGTCAACTAAAGTTTTCTAGGGAAGCAGTGCATTCCCTCCGCCGAAATTCAGCACATCCTGCATCCCCAGGAAAATGTCTTCCAACTTGTATTTGGCGTGATTGAGACGAAATGTGTTTGTGAAGAAATGTATCATAAAAAGGTTAATCCTTGAATAACAGTTATCTGCTATAACGATGTCTACGATATTAGATACAGAGAGTTGGGTAAAAACCTGCCTAATGATGAGTGTCTATTTCTTCGTGAAGGACCAGACACTCCACACATCCTCGTCTCTGTAAAAAGAACCTTTCCAGGTCAAATGATTCTAAATTGGGGAGTTTTATTCTTTTTTCCTGCCCCACCAGAAGCAAACAAAATCTGGTTCCTTTTATCGGTCTCCCCGCCCTGTAACCCCTTCGGTGGTTGAGAATGTTCTCGAAGCAGAGGAGAGGGTGGCTCTGTCCTCCTGCAGACTCACCCAGGGCCGACCACCGGCCCCTGCCCGCGGCTCCCGGCCCCCTCCCAGCCCCTGCCGTCTCCGCGTCCACGCCCAAGGTGAAGTTCCCTCGGGTCCTACACACTCATCCCGTGTGAACACCCGTGGGGTTAAACAGAAGAGAGAAATGGAGCTTGAAAGTCGGACACCCCCACAGAAAATAAGCATGAACGTGGTCTTTCGAATGTTCTCGCATCTAGTGAGTTCTGTCAACTCATCCCCATCACGTGACACGAGAAGCTCAGAGGCCCACCGAAGCTTTGTGGGCAAATGGGGACAAAGGGTTCCCCTTTCATTCACAAAGCAGCGGTAACGGGCTGGACGTTACACGCGTGAACTCGGGTCAAGGGCATCACACCTGTGTGCCCAGGGGCTGGGCCAGCCCTGCCAGGCACTCGCTCACCGGATCCTGGGAGGTGGCGCTATTATCATCCCCTGTGTCACAGGGAGGTAAACGAAAGCCAAGCATGAGATGGTTCTGGATTCGGGTCCAGAGACCGTGCACTTAACTGCCCCCTGGTGACACAAACGGAAGCTTGAAGAAGAATGGGGAAAAAATATAAATATTGTTTTTCAGAGAAACATCTGGACCTTACACTTAAAAGCATGGAGCGAGAGGATGAACGTTTGCATAAATCACCTAAGCACATGCAAATCACCCGTCAGCTGGGGACCCAGCGGTACCAACCATACGACCCTGTGTCAACCCACCAAAAGCATCTCGGAGTTCCGTTTCATTTTATAAACCTATTTCACTTGATACCATTTCTTTCCGCAAAAGCAGCAACAAAAGATCACTTAAATCCTTTATCTGCCACTTCCTTTCTTTTTGTAAATCCAACAAACGGTTCCCACTGACTTCCAATTTCGGGAAAGCTCTCTATTTGCATGAAAATGCTGTAGGGTTTTTCTCTCTCACGTACAAGAAATGTATTTATCCATTTCACCACTGTCACGCTCCCACCTAAATGATCAGAGTACTTCCCCCTTTAAAAACTACTTCCCACTTCCAAAATTGGAATTCGCAGCTATGGACCATCTGGCTACTGCCTGAAGCGTGGCCAACGGTCCCCCCTCTTCCAAAGCTGAGTCAGGCTCCCCCGAGCCCTCTTCCCCACCCGGCCCTGGCTGTGGGCCCTGTCTTCTGTCTGTCGCCCTGGTCCGGCTGCAGGGAGAACCCCGTGACATCGGTGTCCAGAACCCCCCACCCTGGTAGAGGACCACCTCGTCCTGCCCCAGGAAGCATCCCTACCCAGGATATTCCCTTCCTAACCTCGTTCCACCGGCCCCTGCCATGGACTGCTGATACCCCGTCTTGCCTGTACTCGGATGGAGCCCCTTAGTCCCCACTTCCGGTATCCCCGACACCTGTCGAAATGAAGTCCTCCCTTCCCGTCTTACAAAGTGTCAGGATAATTTGTTTCTTTCATAGGCAAAACATCTCACCTCTGACCTTACTTGAAGCATCGGAGTGAAAGAGTATGAACATAATGCAAGGTATTTGCCTTTTAAACCTATATTCGAAACAAGAGTGCTCCGAGAACATTCCAGAACATTCTTTCTTTCTCTACTCTCCTACCTGGTCTTGTTCACTTCTGTGGTATGCAGAGACGATTCTCAGTCATTCTCCCAAGGTCACCCCATCACTGCCCCACTGGACGGGTCTCACTGCCCCAGCCCACCCTCCCTCCTCTCTCTATCCCCCCCGCCACTCACCGTCACCAGTCACTGCCCAGCCCAAACCTCACCCAGGCATCCAAAATAACGAAGTGATTTTTGTCCCAGACTTCCCAGTCCGGGCCACCTGGTCTCTTCCAGCCCCCCTAAATATGTCCTACGTTCCAGGACCTCTGGCCTCCTCCCCTTTGCTCCCGACATCATCGGGTCCCAGCTCACGGCCACCTGGGTGTCACACGTGTGACACCGCTCCTCTGACACCAAGCACGGGCCGAGATGCCACCACTGCTGCCCTTCCCCAGGGGGACACGAGCATCACAGGCCAGGACAGCGCTGCAGCCCCTCGCCACCGCAGCGCCTAGCCCACGGATTACACACGGGGGGCTTCGGCACGTATTCATGGGAAGGTGGGACAAACGTCACCACTGAGCTCGATGGAACGGAAAACAGGGAAGGAAACGCTTCACAGGTCACTTTCCGAAACCCTGCATCTTTCCAGGCTACATAGTTCCCGGCGAGCACCGCCCCCTGGTGGCCGCAGGCAGACACTGCGTCCCCCCAACAAGAGAGGGAGGCGGAGCGGGCTGGATTCCCGCCCTCTGAGGCTCCCCACAACCCCGGGCAGGGCCACGCCAGCAGGAAACCGGGGGACACAGGTGGCTCAGCGGCTGTCATGCGGGGAACCCGGCTCCTCCGCACGCCCAGCAGACGGCGGAGCTGAGGGTCCCCCTCCCCCGCTGTGGGGTCCAGGGCCCCCTGGAGGTATGGACGGCGGCCGGAGCAGGCCGGGCAGGGGCGCCGGGCACACTCACGGCCCTGCACACAAGTGTGCACGTGCGTGCGCTCACACGCGACCAGACGGCGCTCGTGGCACACCCAGGGCCCCGCACATTGAGTGTGCACGAGTGTGCACGTGCACACGCTCACACGCGACCAGACGGCCCACGTGGCACACCCAGGGCCCCGCACATTGAGTGTGCACGAGTGTGCACGTGCACACGCTCACACGCGACCAGACGGCGCTCGTGGCACACCCAGGGCCCCGCACATTGAGTGTGCACGAGTGTGCACGTGCACACGCTCACACGCGACCAGACGGCCCACGTGGCACACCCAGGGCCCCCGCGCACGAGTGTGCACGTGCGCGCGCTCACACGCGGAGACGGCCCGTGTGTCCCTCCGCCGGCGGGAGCGGGGTGGCGGCGGCGCCCCGTGTCACCGTGCTGCACGGCTGTGCGCCGCGACCCTGGCCACGCGCACGCGGGGGCGGGTGCTGAGCACGTGCGCGCGGAGGGCCACACGCCGGGTGCACGTTGGCGCTTCTGGTCCAGGAACGTTCCAGAAGCCGCCAGGAGGGGGCGCGTCGGGGCAGGGGGTGGGGCGTCTGTAGCTGGACGGGGAGGGCGTGGGGGAGCTTTCTGGAACAATGATGCCGTTCTGTATTTCGATGGGGATTTGGGTGTGCATTTATCTTAACTCATCAACTATTACACTAAAAACGCGTGCATGCCATTAGATGGAAGGTTACCCCAAATGACAAACTTCAACAGATGCTGAACCCCTCTAAATGACGCTGTGCTCCAGCGTTTGGGGGCAGCGACACTGATGTCGCATCTTACTTTGAAATGCGTTGAACAACCAAGATGGAATCATGGACAGACTATTTGAAGACTAAATAAATTTTGTTTATGTTTTACGTGGCATGATGACGCTGTGGTTAATAGGAAAATAGCCTTATTTTCAGAGACGCATTTTCAACCATTCAGAGGGGAGGTGTCACCGTGTCTGAAGCACACTCCACTGCAGAGGGAAACGAAGCTAAAATCGCGTACGAGTAACCGTGACACCCATGGGACAGGCACACGGCTGTCAATCACTCCATCTTCTCCCTGGAATTGTTCATAATAAATAGCAGACAAGCTTCCAAGGGGCCCGGGCTCCAGCAGGGGTTACAGTCCTGTCCTTTATCCTCACACTCTTCCCCTTGGACCCTACACCCATAAGAGGAGGAAGACGTCGGTTCTAACGAGCATCGCATCGGAAGGGACAGGTGAAGAGGGGGAGTGGAAACGAGAAAATGAAAGACAAAATCAACCAGGAAGCGAGCGAGCAAAAGGGAAAGGACACGAGGACCGTGATAAAGATGTAAGCGGTCCCCGCACG
The DNA here is from genome assembly GCA_004027375.1 of Macroglossus sobrinus. Taxonomy (NCBI): domain Eukaryota; kingdom Metazoa; phylum Chordata; class Mammalia; order Chiroptera; family Pteropodidae; genus Macroglossus; species Macroglossus sobrinus. The sequence continues at coordinate 781 of PVKZ01007181.1, read as the reverse complement.
CCGGACGGAATTTCTGCCAACTTGCCCAGCCCTGCGCTTCCTGTCTCGGTCACTGTGTCACCCCGTGAAAACTTAGATGCCACGCCCCGTGTCCCGTCAGCCGCCAGGTCTGGGCCCTCTGCCTCCTACGTCTCCTCCCGACCAGTTAACTGTGTGGCAGTTACATCATCTGTGCAACGGGCACGACCCCATCGGCCGTTATAACACGGCACAGCGTTGGGGTCGAGGGTCACGCCATGCCACATCGCAGCCCAGAGCCTGCCGCTGCTGGCACACACCGACCCGTCTTCTCTGCTTTCCGTGCCCACGCCTCCTTGGCACCCGAGGCCCTTCCCTACGCTCTAAACATAAGGCTCAGACACCTCGAATGCCAGCGACGCTGAGTTACTCACAGTTCCCCAGGCGCGGCTTGTAACATCACGTTTCAGGTCTTCCCGAAAATCACAGTTCTCAGTATGGTCCTTACAGCGTCAGCACCCCTGGGAACGTAACAGAGACAAAAGCTCTCAGGCCCCACCCTGCACCCGCTGGACAGGAAACTCGGGGTGGGGCTCAGCCATGTGGGTTTTCACCAGCCCCCGCCCCAGGGGACTCTGGAGCGTAGCTGGGGTGCACCATCGCCTCGGCGAACTCCTCCACAGCCCCCAAAGCCCTTCTGTTGGGAGCCCCTCCTGGCTCCCACAGCCCTACCCAGGGGGACTCAGGTGGACCTCGGCACTGATGCTGTACTTGGCTCATACGTCTACAGGTATTCTGAGGACATGCGTGATTTTTTTTTTTT
>PVKZ01007180.1:0-25853 GCA_004027375.1 Macroglossus sobrinus | reverse complement strand
ACTGAGTTACAAGCATGGGATTTGGTATCTAACATTTAGTGTAAAAGTGGGTTATGATGCAAGCACTGGTCTTATCATGACCCACATTGCCTTAAAACAGTCATCTTCATAAAACAATGAAATGTTTATTAATGGATCCAGTAAGATGCCAACATGGAACTGACATTGTAATTTGTGGTTTCTGCCCTTCAAGATGTTAAAACAATGGTCAATGTACATTGCTGAATATTAAACAGCTCGAAATATGTTTCTAGAAATTAAAGGATAGGAACAGAATTGGCCTCTTTTACCATTATTCCAATGACTCACTTACAGATTTTGTGTTTCCTGTGCCCACAACGTTAGGATATTTTGGCTTAGAGATCTTGTTTCCTGCAGGAGCCCACTGGCTAAAATCAAACAGTTCCCGAGACGGGGAGTGAGGATTGAGATTGAGGGAGAGGGAGAGGGAGAGCCTTTGAGAGCATACTTGGTTTGGTCTATTCAATATTGGCCACAACACTTCTGCTCTTTTTAACTTGCTCGATTCTACCAAATTACAGTTCTTTGTTATTACTCATTTATTTTGCTACTGACAAAACTTCCAGATGTTAATGAGGAATTCTTACAATTTTTTATATTTAATTTTTTATATTTATTATGTAAAGTATTTATAAATCTGTTTGACAATTTGGCTTAAGGAGACCAATCTTTTAAAATTACACTGCAAAATGTCTCTTCACATCCAAACAACCAGAGACATAAAGTTTTATTGATTAAAACTTTAAATAGCATTTTGTTTCAGTTTTAAACTTTTCTTTAGTGACTTCAAATTTTGGAAATTCTTTGCTAGTCTTTCATTTTACCCATCTTCCCTCTGACCGTTATTATTTTTCTTTATCTTTTAATTTTATTATTTAATAATTTTATTTTTTGATTATTTTTCTGCATTATTATTAATTTTATTTTTTCCTGGTTCCCTTTATTTTAGTCTTATTTTCTAATATGGTTTACCTTTCTCTTTAATTTCTTTCCTAAATTTGATCAACCTTGTTAGATATATTCTTACTTTTTTATCTACTTCTATTAAAAGATTTTGAGTTTCTTAAAGTATTTCTATATACCCACAAGATTTTTCAAGCATTTAATTCAATTCATAGTACCATGTTATAGTTTTCTTTCTTTTTGCTGTTTACTTTGATTGGGGTGGTTATATTGCTGATACGCTTGAACTTTCATAGCCCCATTTTTGTTATGTTTTGTTTCTTCTTTTAGTAGTTTATATAAATAAGCATTGCTTTTGTATATTCATTTACAATTCTGACTTCATATGCATCAACTACAGTTGCTGTTTATTGTCAATATCTCAAGAATTAAATGTTAATTATTTTTTTTTGCTAATTTATGTTCTTGATTATTTATATAAATTATACTGTGTTACAGAATGCTACAATTACCTATACTAACAATGACTTCTTACTGCATGAAGTATTATTAATGGGTGTTAATTAACAACATCCTTGTGATACAATTGCTATTGCCCAATTTGCTTTGATATATCATAAACATAATCATAAATTTTTTAAATGGAATTTTATTTCATTAGAGAATAAAATTATACATAATTCTTTGGATTTTAAAATAGCAATAAGTAAAACATTTTTCTGTTGGCATAGCTATTTATAGAAAAGTCAGCTTTAATTTTACTTTAAATTTAATATTGCCTAAAAATAATTGGAATGAAAACAAATGATTTTAAAAATACATATTTATATTCTCAAAAACCTGAAATATTCCAATAATATATAAAGTTTTAATAATGCTTTAATTAAACATAACTATTATCTACTCTTCTTTATACATTTTTGAGCAATATTTAACATAAAAATGTGTTGAAAATATTGTTTCTACTTTCGTATTTTTAAACTCTCTCTCCATTCTTACATACCATGAATGGAGAGAAGCATATTATTTTTAGCAGCTGATTTATCTTTAAAGAGTTGAACCAAGTTTTTAAATTTAAAACTTAATGCTTTACTCTGGTAAAAAAATATTTATTTTTTCTTTGATTTTTAACATGAAAATAGCATGTCCTTGCTAGCAGACAGTAATAAAGGTTTATAGCTCTCTATGATTTGATTATTTGGAGTAGATAAAATTCTGTGTTTTCTTGAATCTTTGACATTAACACTTACTAAAAGTATAATAAAGAAGTAAATGTTCAAAATATTTTAATTTATCCTAACCTTTCTCAATGCATAACTAAATAAGTTTATTCCTCTTCCCCACCAGTTTATCAGGGATATAATTGTAAGGCGATATCTATTTGCAAATCAACCCTTTTTACATGAAAGAAGAAGAAGCATTTTGTTATTCAGTGACATTTTTCAAGTATTATCGGTATCTATTTTTATCGAACAAAGAAGAAGAGGCCATCAGTCAATGAGTGAATGGTTTAAGCTTATGTAACTGGCTGGAAATTAAAATTCTCGTTACGCAAAACTTTTATTTTCAACATACGAATTCTGAGCCCCATTCTACCTGTGTTGTCCAAAATTTTTCTCTGAAGCAACCTGATGAGTTTCTTGACAGATTTGTATATTACTGAATTGTTATAGTTTGCTAGTTAAGAAAATAAAAAGCTATTAAAAATAAAAGCAATATTTCAATAATAAATTTGATGCATATTAAATGACTTTGCTATTATTCATAAAATTTGCTTTTACTGCCCACACAGGCATTTCATCACACACAATTAAATATAAGGACACTAAAGCCTCATTAATGCAAACAGTAAAATATATACCAAAATGATATTCTAAATTAGAAAGATTTCTTAATTAAGTGTTTTGTCTATATTTGTTCTATTTATAAATTTTTATATTTAAAGTCAATTTATTTCATCTTCTCCTCAAGTACTTTCTTTTTCTTACATCAAATGTACCTATATTTCTACATGTTATAGGTAGATAGATATACATACTATAGATAGATAGATGCTAGATAGATAAAAATACATCTTATATGTCTCTGTTCAAAGAATTTCAAAAAACAGTATAAACATATTTTTCTATCTTTCAGTAACTTCTATTTTATTGTTAGGAATGGACACTATAGGGCAAAGTTTAACATATGTCTGAAATCTTCACATATTTTTTATTGTCTCTATAAACAATGAAGTATTTCTTATGTACATATATGCATTCTCACAGGAAGATATTAAAAATAGTAAAGTCCTAGTAAATATTCAGTACATTGCCTTTAAAACAGTTAACTTTGTTTTACACATTTTGAATGCCTTTATCCACTTTTATAATTACATTACTTCATAACAGTCAATTCATTACCTTATATCAGAAAATTCTCAATGAAAAATAAAAATTTATTTTTTTCATATATTTATGTAAGAGTGTAGATATCTTACTTGAGAATTTATAATTAAAGCTTTTGCTTCAAAGGGATCAGCTACCTACAGTCACATTGAGTACTATAAAAACAAGTGGGGGTACATATTTAATTTAAAGGGCTCTTGGATATTAGTGGCATAAGTTATCTGCCTCAAGAAAAGTCAAAGTAGACCATAAAATATTACAACTGATAAAAAAAGTCAAATGATTGAGAGCACAACAGAATAAGGCAGAATCATAGCAAAATAAATTAGTAAGAGTAAAATTCAGCAGAAACAAAAAAAGGAGACATCTACCATCTTTAAATATTGGAATCTTTAGAGGCAGAATAAAAATAAGCATTTAAAGAAATAAAACACAAAAAATAAAACATTAAGTAGCAAAATACTGTTAAAATGACAATAACATATTTGAAAAAGTATCAAACATAATATAAAAAAATAAAATATTAAAATTTAACTTAAAATTATATTCTCGGTATATTAGACATACGATCTGGTATTGTCAGATCACTGTACCGTTTTTATAATTTCATAGTTTTATTTAAGTCATTTTCCAATTAAAGCCCAGAATATTTCTCATGAATATAAATTCCTTAAATAATATATTTCAGATTTTTTTCTCAGTTCAAGTTCGTACTCTTAATATTTCAAAGCAATTATTATTTATTTAAAAAATGTATTATTTATAAAATAACTAATCTATTTTAAATATTTTATTGTTTCTAGCTATATGACAAGTATATTCTGTGAGTTGGGGGGACAAAAAAGTTGGACAGAAAACAAGTTGGACAAAATATATAAAGCAAGATGTTAAATCCATCACTGAACTAAGATATAAGAAACATTTTAAGCTAAAAATTAAGCAAAAATGTAAATAATAAATTATTTTTAAAAGTAATATTCAACTTGGTGGCATTTGCAGAAACAGGCAAATGTAATATTAATTGCCATTTACTTGGGGAACACAGGTACCAGAAGACAAAGCTCAGATTTAGAAAATGTTGGAGAATAAAATTGGAGACACCCAAGATAAATATGAAGGCCTTTCGTGTTGCAGAAATACTCTTTTAAAAAGATAAACAAGGAGTAATATTTAAAAAGCTGACCAAATTCTTAAACAGCAAATAAACCAATGAGTTGAGTCAGTGAAAGGACAGCAAAGAGAATTACAAAGAGAATTGAAGCAAAGAAAATTACAAACACTTAATCTCAATCTTTAGCACAGCTTCTTTCCTTGAGGTATTTGCCAATTCCCAAGCATGATGGCATATAGAGAAGCAGAAATCTCATGAGGAAATATAGAACAGGCTGAATCCAAGAATTTCTCAATAAAAAGAGTTTCTGGAAAAATCCCTAGGTGGGAATACCTAATTGTTTTCACTGTAAGAGTCAGTATAGATTGGAAATAGACCAATACCTACACAAAACCTTAAAGTTGAATTTCAAACCATTTCAACCCTTAGTTCCACTTACAAGAAAAGACATATTCCTTGTTGGGAGCCATTATTGCTGAATGCCCTACAGACAGGATTAAAAGTGTCTGCAAGCTAGAAGTTTGCAGGGCAGGTAAGCTCCTTACTGAAGAAGAAAGATTTGTTTAATGAATAAGCTCCTTACTGAAATTGTTTGCATATCTGTGGGTGTTGCTTCTCATGCACATCCTAGGGTATAAATATACTGTTCTTAATAAACTCGGGGTGCAGTATTCACTGTTAGCCCTCCTGACTCTATCTCTTTGTCTCTATCTTTTGTCTCTATTTTCTCTCTCTCTCTCTCTCTCTCTCTCTCTCTCTCTCTCTCTCTCTCTCTCTCTCTCTCTCTTTTCTTTCTTTTCTCAATCCTCACTCCACCTCTCTGAAATTGTTTGATCTTAGCCGGTGGGCTCCAGCAATTCCTGTATTAACTCGACACAAAATGAAGAGCAAATCCTTTGTGGATTCTTTAAAATAAGAGAATTTTAATTATATCTAAAAGTTCAACATTCAACAAAAATTGCCAGTCATATAAACAAATGAAAACAAATGAGAAATAATCTACACAAAACAGATAAAAGAAAGAGACTAAATAGAAAAAAAGATGGAAAGAGAAAAAAATACCCAGATTATTAGTCTATAATTTTTCTATGTAATAACTAAAAGGGAGAATTTAGTAGATAGGTTTAATAGCTAATTACACATGTTTAAATAGAGAATTAATAAATTAAAAAATTAGTCTTATATTAGTTGGTTTGGTCTGCTATAACAAAAATATTGTAGACTGCATGGTTTAAGAAAACCACCCTTTACTTCTCACAGCTCTAGATGCTGGGATCAAGTTACTGGCAGATTTACTTCTTGGTAAGAGTCCTCTTCTTTGTTTGCAGATAAACACCTTCTAACTATATCCTCACCTGGCAGATAGAGAGCATCTCTCTTGTGTCTCTTCTTATAGGGCACTAATCCCATTTATGATGACTCTACCCTCAGGACCTAGGTATCTCCTAAAGGCTCCATCTCCAAATATTATCACATTAGAAAGTAAGGCTTCAACATGTAAATTTGGGGGAACACAAATATTAGGTTCATGACAAGACCCAAGAAAATATCCAAACTGAAGCCTGGAAAGAAAAAAAAAGAAGAAAAATAGATTGGACAGAATTATAACTTTTACCATATAGGTAATAAGATGTCTTAAAGAAAGGCAGTGAGAATGGACAGAATAAATATTTAAAGAGATAATAGGCTAGACTTTCCTAAAATTGATAAAATATATCAAGCTAAATATACATGAGGTAATGGAAAGGCCAGACGATATAATGACATACTTGATACATAATAATAAATCTGCTAAAGATCTAAGACTAGAATATATGATACAGTGAAGAAAAAAATACAACTCCTCCAAAGAAACAACAGTAAGACCAAAATTTTCCTTCAAAAGAAATAAAGAGAAGAAACTTATTTGAAAGTAAATCACATACCTAAAATTGTATTATTACTACAAATATTCTTTAAAATCTATGTAAAATAAAGAGCTTTTTACATAAAGGGGAAATAAGATTGTCCATTAACAGTAGACACATTAAAAAAAGACACATGTTAAATACTAGCACCCAGAATGATTAAAGTAAAATGATATATAATCAAACATTATCAAAAATAAAGTTGTTTTAACTATCAATGTCAAAGTAGACTTTAAGAAGTACTGCTGAGATAATGTGGAACATTTTACAATCATTAAATAGTAAACTATCAAAAATATACAGTAATACTAGATTTTATACTAAATTATATAGATATAAAATATAGATAGCAAAAAACTGATTTAACTAAAAAAAATTAAAATTTTTCACTATTATAGTGGAATTTTAAAAAATAACTCAGTAATAATAGGACACATCAATATAATCATGTTTATAAAAGATGCAAAAAATAAAATTAAAAAAATTGACCATATAGAAAATACCACATCTAACAACAGAGTATATTTCTTGTTCAAGTGATACTGGACAATTTACTGTAATAGAATATGCTGTGAGATAAAATAAATCTGATCAAATTTTAAATGTAATACATAGTATAGTCTCTGTACATTCTATAAGTAAGCTAGAAATCAGATGCCAAAAGATAAATATAAAGTCTTCAAATGTGAGGAAAGTAAGTATTAATCATTTAAACCAGAGGTCCTCAACTTTTTTGGCACTAAGGACTGGTGATCCTCTGAGAATCTAATGCCTGATCATCTAAGGTGGAACTGAGGTAGTGATGCTAGCGCTGGGGAGTGGCTGCAAATACAGATGAAGCTTTGCTCTCTTGCAGGCCACTTACCTCTTGCTGTGTGGCCCCTTTTTTAACATACTGGTCCTTGGCCTGGGGATTGGGAACCCCTGATCTAAACAACTCGTATATCATAGAAAAAATCATTTTAGAAATTAAAAATAATTTGAACTTTAAAATGATAAAAAAGTAAAATATTTCACAGCATGATGGATGTAGCCAAAATTATACATAAATGGGAATGCTCAGTCTAAAAAATAAAAACAAAAACAAACTTTTCTACAAAGAAATCACTTGCTTCAGGTCATGTAGCCGAAAATCTATATATCATAAAAGAAGAAAGGTTAACAATCAATTAATTAAGTAGTCTTCTCATGAAATTAGGAATAAAACCCAACAAATTAAAGCTAAAGAAAGGAAAAGGAAAGAAGTAATGCAGGTAAGAGTAAAACTAAAGAAAATTAAAAACTAATGTATAACAAATAGAATGAAAAGAGCTGCAATATGATGCTTTGAATAGATTAATAATATTAACACACCTAATCAATGAAAAGGAAAGAATAAACCATATAAGAAATTTAAAAAATGAATATTATTTTAATTCTAGACATTAAAAATTTGATATCTATTTTGAATAATTTCATGTCATCTTATTTTAACATGGATACAATTTATAAATATCTAGTAAAATAAAATGTACTCAAACTTACACAGAATAAATTTAAAAATTTAAAAGCTATTATAATTATAAAGGACTAATACACATAATTTTGAAATTAAAAAAAGCTCAGATTTTCTACTAAGAAAATACTTTCCTGAGCTTTTTCTCTGGTAAATTCTTTTAAATATTTAAGTAATAAATTAACACCTATATCTACCCTATTTCTTCCAGAAGATGAGGGGAAGAGTGGTAGGAGAGAGAAAAAGAGAGAGAGAGTAGCCAGCATAACCCAAGACTGGTTCAATCTCATTGGTAAAATAGATGAAAAACTCTGGAACAAAATATTACCAAACAAAATACAAGAAAATATGTTATGTTCATGGTAGATTAATTTTAGGAATCAGAGGAACTTACAAAGGAGATAATAGAAATCCAAATGGAAAAAGAATCATTAATTTGCAATAAAGAAAAACTTTTGTGATCACTAAATGTTTGGAAAAAAAGAGCTCATGGTAAAATGCCACACAGATTTATGACTAAAACTCTTTGGAAGAAGTATGGAAAATTTCTGTCCATGCCTATCAATTTTTCTGTAAACCCAAAACTTCTCTAAAAATAATAGATTAAAACCTATTTTAATCCAGATATAGAAAGTATCTCCCTTTGTCTATTAAGAGATATTTAATACCTATAGCAAAGACTCATTCTTAATTGTGAAATGTTGAAAGCTTTTCTTCTGATGTCAGGAATAAGATATAGAGCTATATACATTTCTACCCAACATTATATTAATAGTGTTAGTCACTCTATAATAAAAGAGTAATTAATATAATGTACTGGAATTCTAAAGAGAAATAAAACAGAATGGACTAGAAAACATGATTATGTATACAACAAAATAATCTACACATAGATTATTTGAATTTAATAAGTTTAGCAGTTTTGTTAAATATGTCAATCCAGAAATCAATTTTATTTCTATATAATAACAAAAAAAGCTATAAATGGAAATTTAAGTATATTTCTTTTAAAATAATGCTAAATTTATTAAGATCCTAGGAAGAATCACAAAAAAATAAGATTAAAAAATATGTAAAAATGTATAGAGAAACATTTCAAATGACCTAACTGCATGAAAAATATTCAATGTCCATGAATTTAAATACATAATTTTATAAGCTGTAAATCTCTTTCTATTGATTTATTGATTCACGGCAATTTCAATCATAATCCTAGAGTCTCAACATATTTCGTTTGTACTTGAATGTTTGTATAATGACATCATGAATCAAAATTAATATGGGTAAATAAAAGACTACTTATGGGCTATATCTATGGTCAAGGCATTCACGATACAGGAAAAGTGGAGATTACTTACCATATCAAATGTGAAGCTTTATTATATAGCTTAGAAATTAGTATAGAGTGTCATTTGACAAGACATAAATAATTTGATAATGGAAAAAATTACTAAGCACTGAGCTACATTTAAATAAAGAATATTATTTATTAAAATCACCATGAAGAGAATAAGTGAAAAAATACAAATTAGAAAAATACATTTACAACATTTAAAACTGACAAAGAGTAATTATATAGAAGATTATAAAAAGAATATCAGCATAGCAATAAAAATCAAAAGAAAATTATGGATAGGCTCCTCACAGAGAATGAAATTGAAATTATCAATATATACAAATTATAAATGCTACATTTCATTAGCAATCAGAAAATTGCATACTTAAACCAAATAAGATATTTTCTACATCCACCAGACTGGTAAATTATTAGAGACAACATCAAGTATTGGCAAAAATGAAGAGAAATGCTATCACTCACATTCCATTAGTGTAAATGCAAATTGGTTAAATTATTTGGAAAACAATTTAGTATTATCTCATAAAGTTGAAGTTATGCCTATCCTGTCACCTAGAAATCTGCTAGGTATATGACCTGGTTAAACTCTTCTTGCACATGAACACTAGGAAGTATGTAAAAATGTCCCAACTACAATTGTGTTTTATATATGTAATATATGTATCTATCTGTCTCTCTCTATATATTATGTATGTGATATATATATATATATGATATGTATGTATGTATGTATATCATATTTGTAATATATAACACATGTTCTTATAATTGATAATTAAATTGAACTATACCTTACAATAGAATATAGTACTATAGAGCTATGAATATGATAGGAAAGTGAGAAATTTTAAAAAGTTCCTCTTTACTGACTTTAATATCCCCTGTGTAATAGAGGCTTGGGGAAGCTGGATGGTAAATTTGAAGGGAGTGGTAAAAATTTGTACAGAATTACCAGGCATTTCTGAGGTATCAGCTGATGTCAGCAATCAGAAATTAGTAAAGGTCCCAATCAATAATGTTAACCACTTATTTCTAATAACATTTTGTAAGAATTATTAACTCATTGAAAAATTCACTTATTTTTAGACTCATTCATTTTCTAAAATATTTATTAAAAACAATTTCAGGTAACATTGAATCCCTGCTTTATTCCCAAAACAGCTGTGTAATGTGGATGACTATTTGGTATAAACAGCTGACTTGAAGGCAATTTGGTCAGCTAAGGAAATATATATAATTTTACATTAAAATATATGTACATTATGAAAATGGTGAAATAAAATGCCAAAGAAATTTAGAGAGGTTAAAAACCATAAACTAAAACTATCTCTAAAAGTAAATGTAAAAGCTTCATTTACTTTAAATTTTCAACATATTTTTTCTCTTTGAGGTAACTGTGGTCTACTGCTTTTTCTTATATTTTAGCTCTTTTCTACCTGTAATTTTTCCATTTTGAATTTGCTCTTACTTTTTAGAACAGAAAAAAAATGTTTTTACCCATATTCTTCTTTTATATATCAAACAGAGTAATGCAAATTTACAACTCTAATATTAAAAAAATGAGTTCATTGTAGGGAAAGAGAAAGCAATCTTTAATAAGATCAAGAACACCAAAATACAGCTTTGCATATGCCAGAAAATACTTTAGTAGACCTGTACCAGTAACTTCACCTCACTTAACTCATTATAGGGAGTTTGAACTAAGAAGTATCTAAATTTTTATTTACATTAAAAAAAACTAACAAAAAATTAAAGACCAATCTATTTCAATACACACACACACACAAACATGCACTCACTCATATGCCCACTGCTAAATTAAAAAATATGTTCATAATATAAATAATAGAATTAAATAAAAACATTCAAAATAATATGTGGCAAAAATTATAATGGCAACATCATTAAAAAAACTAGAAGTGGACAATGGCAGAGGACAAAATATGAATTAAAGATTTAGACTAGACTCTATTTCTTTTTATATCTATGCTATATAATTTTTATAAGTTAAGTCAATTATTTACATTTTATCATCCTACTTATTTTAACTGTAAAATATGGAAAATAATATTTTATTCTAGAAGGACTATTGTGAGAACTGTTCAAGTAAGATCCTTAATCACACCATCTGCTTGACTTCCACCCTAATTGACAGCACATATTCTCTATGCAGTGCCATTGAAAGTATAGAAGAAAAATATTATTCTTGCTTTTTAAAAATTGGTTATTGATCAAGTACTGTGTGAAACAAAAATGATTTAAAATATTATTTAAATTATTTAAAATTATCTAATATAATATATAGATCACAATATGATATACATATACATCTATTAAAATTATCTAATTCATTTAAACTTGTTTTCATTTCCATCAATTTACTGATCTAATGTAGGAGGACTATTATATAATAAATCAGTACTGAAGATAATTTCATTTCTGAAATTATGGAAGTATTGGCAGATAAAAAAAATCATATTAATAAGGAAATCACTTCTGAATAGATAGAATCTTAGTGAAGTGAATGGGAATGGTTCACCATGTCTATTTAGTCATCAATTGCTACCTAATTATTTCAGCTGTGGGTCCTAGGTCTGGCTGTGATCCAGACTCAAGGCTAGGGATAAAACTCCAGATTTAAAATGTTACATTAATGTTGTAAGGCACCTGAACCTAACTTATGTAAGTATGACTCAACATGTAGGGCCCCATACCATGGAACAGGTAGCAAAGCGATGGGAACTATCATTGACCCGGGCACAAGCACAAGTTGCAGTGTCACAATGACCCTGGTGTGCTGAGCAGCACCCAGAGAGATGAAGAGTAAAGAGTACCCTAGAGGTAGTGCCCGGCAGGGCTAAGCTGCTCCAGGAATGGCAAGCGAACTACATAGGGCTTTTGCTCACAGACCAGGGACACTGCTGTGTGTTCACAGGTGTGAACACGGCCAGTGGTCTAGGGTTTGCATGGATGGTGGCAGCTGCTGATCAACGTCATACTGTGACTGCTTTGGAGCACCTTGCGGAGGCCTATGGACGGCCCTTATTAATCTCCAGTGACAGAGGCACTCATTTTTACTACATAGGAGGTACAGACCTGGGCCCAAACCAATGATGTGTGATGGTAGTTACATGTTCCTTATCGCCCACAGGCAGCTGAAATGGTAGAGTTGTTCAACGGCTTGCTGAAAGATAAACTGCGCACCTTGGGCCCAGGCTGGCGCTATTGGTGTACTAACCTTCCACAGGCTATATGCTTTCTGCATGAGCAGCCCTGGTCAACGAAGTTGTCTCCCCTTGACAGGGCAGTAGCAAGCTTGCTGCGGGCTATTCAAGTGTCCCAGGCACCATTGCTAAACAGTTCTTGCCCTGGGCATACCAGGGAGCTTTGCTCCTGCCAGCCCCAGAACCTTTGGCAGCAGGTAAACAAGTCACCTGGTCATAGCTCTGGACTATACAGGTAACACAAGAACCATTGGTGGCCTTGGGGACAGGGCTTACACAATAAGTTGCTGGTAGAACCCTGGATTTGTATTTGGCCCATGCCCTTGCAAGTGTCACTCTTGATGATGGTGGAGGGTTCACTGTTAGTGGGGAATTTTGTCCTTAGCCTCTGCCCCATTCCTTTCTATACTGTGATGCTGGTGGAGACCCTATAGTTTGCTACCCTTGGAGAAACTGTCTGGTACCACAGACCAGAGGCAGCTCGTCTCTGAGCCACTCTTCTTTCTCAAGATGGGCAGGTGGCCTGTGTCCTTCCAGAAGGACGGGACTTAAACCTAATAGTCCCTTTGTCTGCTCTGTCCTATTGCTCAGGTTGACAGCAAAGAACAGTGTCATGTCCTTCCCAGTGCTGGGTGTGTACTGAACTACCAGTGGAAGCAGCTGAGGGACTGCCGTGGCACATTACTTTGGCTTTGGCTGAATGGCACCAGCAATGGCGAGCAGTGGAAGCGCTGCTCCACCACAATTATCATGACTCCCTGCCTCTCACAGGCTATGCCATTTCCAATGGGTGAGGATGGCTAGTGAGAGAACATGTGGAATTGCTAGAGCAGGCTCCTCACTATATAGAGCAAGTAAAATCTGTGCCAACCATATCATGGAGTGGCTGTGTGCTAACACCACCCTTCCAAGGTCTGGTGGAATGGGCCACGTTACGTCAATACAGAACCTACTGACTGGCTACCTGCAGAATATTTCTGGGTCTGCAAGCACTACAGGCTGGCTCTACTTGCCAGCTGATTGGACTGGCTGTCGTACCTGGGAATGTCTCTATTTAGCTGGACGCATATTATCCACCTTGCCCCAATTGCCTTGTAATTGGGATCCCATATATTACTGCTGGCACCAGCAGAAACAGGCAACATGGTGGTTCTACTTTCTGGCGTTATTCATTCCAAGGGTGGGATCCATAAATGTAGAATTGCAGGTAGAAGCTTTAGCCCAGCACACTGCACAGGCATTGAATGTTATGCATCAGGCTATATATAACCCTTTTAGTGGATGAAACCACGCAAATGCAGAAAGTAGTTCTGCAAAACTGCATGGCTCTTGATCTCTGAACTGCTGCCCAAGGTGGCACCTGTGCCCTAATCCATGTAGAATACTGTGTCTACATTTCTGATCATTCTGGGGAGGCATAGGCAGCTCTCCAGGAAATGGATGCTGAAGTCAAAGTCATCCATGCCCTGGGAGAAGCCCCCTTGACAACTTGGTAGAATTCCTTGGGGTCGTCCTGGACAGTAGCTACCCTAGCCCTTGTAGCTTGTAGCCTAGAAGTATTTTGTTGTTCTTTATATTGTTGTTGTGGATTGTGGGCCCAAGGTAGCACCCTCTGGGCCAGATTCTGTACTGTAGCCCTGTAGGGGTAGAGTGTGGGTCCCAGGTCTGGCTGAGATCCAGGCTCAAGGCTAGGGATAGGAGTCTGGATTTAAAATGTTACATTAATGTAGTAAGGTGCCTGTGCCTAACTTAAGTAAGTATGACTCAGCTTATTGTTTATTACGCATGTTTGGCAGAATGACACTATTGTTCTCTAATATACATAAAGCCCATGAGGTCCTCTAGCACAGAAGTGCGAGCTCCTGGCAATAAAGTTAGTGCCTGCTGTTTCATTCTCATGTCGGCTTCTCATGCGTTCTTTCAATGGGCATCTCACCACCGAAACCTTCCCTTCTTGATCAGCTCAGTGCTGACAGTAGCTTAATGTTGATTTGGGAAACCTATTTAAATAGAAGCATGTTTTATGAATGGGGAGGGCATAGAAAACATGTTGCACTTAGGGAGTGTGACACAATTTCCCAATAGAGAATAAAATGTATTTTCCAGTCTCTATTTTCACTCATTTTTTTAGAGACAAATATCTATACCTGAAAATAGGTTGATTACTTACAATTCATTGAGTATATATTATTTGAGGCACAACAGTTAACATGTTCCAAGCATTTAAAATCCCAGTTTACTACACAGGATATGTTGTTACTTTTTTTATACTCTGAAAATTATTACCTGGTGGTAATATCTAGTGACTTACTAGCAGTTGAAATCTAACAGTTTGTGAAATTATTCTATTTATAATGTAGGGAAAATATTCTTGTAATTCTTTCATATAAAAGCTCCCATATAAACATAAATATTATTTTATCTGTTAAGTTTTATCTTTGCATTCAGAGGAAAATATTTTATAGCAGAATGTTTTAATTTAATACATAAAAGGAGAAATGTAGAAATTTAAGCATGAGAGTCTATCAAATGATCAGTAAATATTTCTATAAAATCTAAATAGACCATGACTTTGTGTATATTATTTCCTCTGAAATTACAATACATTTTTAAATTTTATTCTGTTACTGAGAAAAAAACGGTAAAAAGAAGTGTGATTAAAAATATTGAATTCACACGACACTTCACACTCTCTCAATTTTATACTTTTGATTTTTAAAAAGAATAATAGTATATGTAAATATCTTTCAGCAAAAGCTTTCAAAGCATGTGCTTAATTTATTTAAGCACAGAAAAGACTCTATAATTAATTATCTGCTAAATATAAACATTTATCCTTTGGGTCTTTTATGAGAAATACTTGCTACCTTATTTCCTCTTATTTTACAAGAAGTCTTTTAATTAGTCAGCCAGTTGTGGCTCACATGTGTAGTTAGCATTTTTCCTTGGTTCTTCCTCAAATGACAGCAGTGTAGAATCACAGTTCATTGAGATTTAATAGCTTTATTAAAAAATATATTTTAGAAAAATAAAGTATGCCCCAAGGAAGCAAATGATCCCATGTGCCTGAAAACAACAATATGGCTACAAAAGGGCTAAAAGACCACTAAAAAGAGAGGGAATCTAAAAGGACAAAAAGAAGCAAAAAAGGGGAACCCAGAAGGGCAAAAGGGAGGGGAACCCAGAAGGGCAAAAAGACCCAGAAGTGGGAATATCTGCCTTATATTTGGGCAGTGACTGGTGATTCTACAGGCATTCCTAGGTGATTGGCAAGTAAGGTCATTTTAGTTGACACCTGGCTGCTATATAACTTTGCCTAGTGGTCATGTGTGTACCCAGACTTCTACATCATTAGGGTGTTCTTTGGGTGGTCTCTAGGTTGGGCCCTTATTCTTTTGTCCCCTTGTTGCTCATGTCTACTCACTACCTGACACCTCCAACACGCCTACTCCATTTTTAATATTACTTCATAAACTTCCGTATTTCCGTATTTTTAGATGCTTAAGCCAAGAATTTTGGCATTATCTTGACCCCTCGACTTTTCTTACACCCACACATAATTTATCATGAATTTCACTAGTTTATCTTTTAAAAATACTTTTATTTAAAACATGTTCAAAATATAATCCTTCCTTAACACTCTTTGTGGAGGAAAGAAAAAATGTAAGAGTTATTATTTGAGTTCCACAGATTACAAATAATTATTTTGTGTATGCTGAAACAATACCCAAAGTAGTTAAAAGAAATACCTGAATTCTGATGTTTGCATTTTGATAGCAAATTTCAGGGAAATCATATTTTATGATGTTAAATATAATGTTGAGAATTTGCATTTTAAATTACAATATAGGAATTTTAATCACAGCTTCCTTCTTTATACTTCTAGGCTTATTTGTTCTCCAAATAGAAAAAAGAGTGAGAGAATCAGACTTTAATCAAATAATTACAACAGCAATCTTCCTATTTAAAAAGAATTCCGTGTTTCTCTTTTGATGATAAATCAGTTCATAGGGTAAATCACTATATTTGGTAACATAGTAATCTTGCTAAGGTGTGTAGAAGAGTTTGTGTTAAATTTCATTTTAGAAAAAGTTACGTACATTTTTTATATTGGTAGTCTTTTAAAATAATAAGCTCTATCTCATTAATGTTCATGCTATTGGAAGAGAAATAAAGCATAAAAAAAAAGTAATTCAGTACATAGCACAGAGGGTGAAAACTGCTGGCAGTGTAATTGTACTTTGCATATGTATCTTTTCAGAGGCATAATATTGCTTCTCCAGAAGAATCAGTTCTACTTGGTGAGTATTCTACCTTATAGGTAAAAGCAGTGCCAGCATTCATATAAATGGCTGTGTTCTGGGCATTATACTCAATACCAAATCGGGGTTCAAAGCTCAAAATTAGTGATATTTGTAATTTATTCACAGAATACAAAGTTTTTCAGAATTTTTTTCTTAGAAATATAGCAAAAATATAAACAGCATAATGGCATGTAACAGTTTTAAATGAACCCTCAAGTATAAATGAGCATTTCTGTCCTGGAAATTGATAATAAAATAGGTGTTAAGGAAACAAAGGGAGAGTCATTAAAAATTGTACAGAAAAACTGGGGGCGGGGGAAAAACTGAAGACAGACAAGCTCCAAATAATCAGATATTATTATACCTAGGACTAATGGTATGTATTAAAAGAATAGCATTTTTCTTATGTAGGGAATAGCTACTCTATTTTTTTACTTACAGGCTGTGAAATTTTGCTTCCTTCACAATCTTGGAGAATTGGACTGTAGGGCTATCTTAAATTTCTGAGTTAATGAAGAAATATCTTATAAAGCACTAATCCCATGGCCATAGCCATTCTGAGCAAAACTTAACAAAAAATTTCTGTTTCTATATCCTTTCTCAAAATGTATTCTTATATTTTCAATATTCTCACTTATCATTTTAATAGTGCCATTTCCTACTATTTTCTTGTTCCTCCCAAATTTAATACCACCTCTTGAACATATTTATTCCTTTGTATATGACAAATTCTTAAATCTGGGATATTATATGTCTCCAATAAACTGAATTTATGGTAATTGTGGGCACCATTTTAGAAAAAAAATTGAGGAAATTTAGAAAAGAAAGCATTTTTTTTTTAAAAAAATTATTCTCTAAACAGACAGGGAAGACTTCTATTATGAACAGAACAGTAGGAAATAAACTTATTTTGCATGTTGTACAAAAATGAATTGACAAAATGACAAGTCCATTTTCAGTTAATAAAAAGAAGAAAAAATTCAGTTTCAAAAAAAATAAAATAAAAGGTATACAAGTTTCCTAAAGCAGCTAATATCAGTGCAAAGATGACTCAGGTGAAACACAATAGAAAGTAGTGTGGAGATGACATGATTAGAGAGAAAAGAGAATTACTCTCATGGCTGGCGATATCAGAAAATACTGGCCAAAAAAATTTGCTTGTAAATTTAAACATTTAGATGACAAATACACTTTATTAGAGCTGACCAGAAGAAGGAATAAAAATATATGTCTAGCTCGATTTTCTGAAGATATTAAATCTATTATTTACAAATTTGCCAAAGAAAACCCTTGCCTCAGATGTCTCACTGATAAATTCTTCCAGAATTTAAGGAGGAAATAAAAGATGTGCCATATATTTCCTTGATATTTTAAAAGAAGGTTTTCAACCCCTTTTATAAGGGAGTCAATATAAAAAAAAGTTTTGATTCCTAGATTAAAGAGTTAAGAATTGGATGGCCTTATTTACAATGCCCCTTAAGATTATCTTCTTCAATTTCACCAGCAAATGATATCTAGCTGAAACCCAGCCCCAATTGCCCATGAATTAAATTAAGAATGAATTGTTCTATTTCTTATTGGTTTGTTACTGATAAGCTTCCTTCCATAATTACAGCCAAAATCTAAGAAATTGAGATTTGTTAGATATCAGGAAAAATAATTAATGCTAGATTAGGATACCATTGTTGCTGGATATTTTTGAAACTTAGAAACTCGCCATGGTCCATCTTATATACTGCCACTTGGAACACTAAAACAAAAAGATGAAAGGAATAGAGAATGTTAAAACAGTGTGTGATGAAATTAGTTCATTTATAGTTCATGTGTCTAGTACTAAGCAACAGTACATGTTGAGAAATTTATAAAAAGATAGACATTAGAGATAAAAGTTAGATATAGTAGTAGCATCAGATATAAGGTTTATTATGTTAGTAAACATATCCAAACACAGAAATAGTGAATTGCTTATGTAAGGAACAAGCCCTAGACTGCTGAATGAAATATAAGGTAGGATTCATCCTCACTTCTCCCTGTAGCTTTAAATGCTTTCTAGAAAATATTGTGGGTTCAGTCCCCTGATTAAGATCACCAACTGCTAAAATACAAATGATTTTGATACAGTATCAAACTTGTATGCATATGCGTATTAATTGTAAAAATACATCTGGACTTCTAAATAAACTTTAAAAAATTAAACCTAGTTGACTGGAATCCAAGTCATGTATAGTTGATTATTTCAGAGGCACCTCTCATTTTCTCTTCTTTCCGTACTCTCTCCACAAGTTAACCACCATTTTGACTTCTGGCACTATAGATTACTTTTTATATGTTTTTGAAAATTGAGTAAATGGAAATATACAGAATACAGTATTTTGTGCCTGGCTTCCTTCATTCAATATTGTTTGTGAAACACATTCACAAGTTGTTGCTGTAATTTTGCTTTAATTGTTTTCATTGCTTGGAGCTTGGAGTGGCATATTGGCCTGCAAAAGGAGAGAAAGAGAGTGAGAGTGAAGAGGAAAACAAAGGCGGTAAAGAAGATGATGAATAAGGAGAGGAGATTTAGCAGTAACCTGACTGAATTCAGATCTAAGAGGAATTGGACTATATGAATCTCAGCAGATGCCAGGTCCTGAACTGAGTGTCCATCCCCCAAATCCTTCTGATCTATTTTTCAAAAATTTAAAAATATAGGTGTAAATCCAGGAAAGAGAGTCAAGTTACTTAGTTGATAATAAATATTTGCTACTCCTGTGGGCTAAAAGCTCAGTTAATAAAAAAAAAAAGAAAAATTTAAAAATTACATTTTGCACACTTGTTTTTTAATATTGTCTATAATTATGAATATCATACATCATCTTCCAAATGGGAACAATATCCATATTTGCATACATTCATCACTGAGAGTTGTACTTTTTATCTCTTTAGACAATAGGTATTATAAATGGAATATACACTTGCCTTCAAGAAAGTCAATGATGAAGATAAAATAAAGCAAAGAGATAAAAAAAAAAAGACCAAATTAGAGAAATTTCGTATATCTAGATGATGAGTTTGATTTGAGATTCAGAAAGTTTCCAGCTTTGAGATATATTTTGAAACTGTGACAGAGTTTGTGCTTGTTCAGTAGACATTGGGACTGAAGTAAGCTCGCTCGATTTAAGGTAGAAGCAAAGTGAACCAGTAAAAGGTGCCTATTTTGTTATTGTATAAAGAGATTCATAGTCTAAGCCAGAGACAGGCTAACTTTTACTTAGTGTTACATGTTCCTCTTTTTACCCTTCAAAAGATTCTCTAATCTGATATTACATACCTTTCATAAACAGTGAAAACTAGTTCGGTAAAAACCAACTTTTACTGTATAAAAACCACGCTTCACCCTGTTAATTAACAAAGAAAGGGAAGACTGTGCAAACGAAAGATTTCTCCTTCAATGTGAAAAATAAATAAATAAATAAGGAATTCTTTAAAAGAAAAGCAAAAGGGAGTAAAATTATGTATTTTCAGGTATTAAATGCATATAATTTATATCTGAGATTTTATTCCTGTCTAAAAAGAACTTTTTATGTATTCTGGATAACTAGCCTGAAGCTGCCACCATGGACACCTCTCTACTGAGGAACAACTACTTAGAGAAGAGAAAAAACTCTGTTCTTCCATCACTCCAAGCGGGAAGAGAAATGGGATGAATTTTAGTGTGTTGGTAATGAAAGTTACAGAAAAGGTAGGGATACTGCAATTTCATCACAATGCCATAGACCTACAATTAAACGTCAAATGGCAAAGAGTTAAAAATAAAAGCAAATAATTCATTGAATTGAAGAGTAAGTTTTTTTTTGTTGATTTTTTAAGGTTAGACATGACATGCTATGTCCTTATTTAGAAAATGTATTAACCATACAATAAAGATTTTTAATATAGAAACATCACTGAATATGGAGAACAAATGATAGTGTAAAAAGAGTCATATTTGCTCATTCTGTGAAATTCAGGAAAATAAAAAAAACCCTAAGCTATTATCTTCATCCAAAAATGAATGTTTTTCTTACATTTTATAAAAATCTATAATCAGATTTTTTAACATCCTCAAGATGATTTTTATTATTCTTAAAAATATAAAAAGGTACCTTTGGAATTAAGAATAATAAAACTGAAAGAGGACTCAGAGATAGAACGTAAATTTGAGAGCATTTAAGTCATTTTTTAAGACATTTGGCAAAAAGTTTTTAAGCTGACAGTAATGAGAACACTCTAAGTTACAAATTATTTTGGGCTAAGAAGAGAAAATCTAAGATGCTAATGACAAGGATCTTTTAAGAAAAGTCCATAATTATAACAACAATTTGACAACTATATTTTGGTATTATTTAATGATGATTGAAATGACAGTGACCACCAAATAGGGTATTTAATAAAGAGGCAGAAAAGAATGTCAAAAACACAAAACTCTAAGGCTAAATGAAAAAAATAAAAAGAAAATTTTTATACAGTTTTTTTAATAGCATTTACTTATATGCATTTAAAAAGAATATTACAAAGTTTATAAAATTTTGGGAAATAAGTCTATCTATATTAGCTTATCTTAAGATATTTTTAATCATTTAATTTGAAAGTTATATTTTTAAGTGGCAGAATTTATTCCTTATCCTCACTTTTCTCAATTATTAGATAAGGAAAATAGTAAAGTGAACATACAAAATCTGATAGAGCTTCCAATTAAGAGCTTATACAGTTGCCATTGTTCTTCACATTGAGCATTCCATAAAATTAAATCAACCTCCCAGGTTATAACAGCATCTGCTATTTAAATTTCTGGAACTCACTGTTGATAATAATAAATTATGTTAGGAGATTATTACTTACTGTGAATACCTTAAGAATACCAAAAATGTTAGCAGTGTTTGATTTAAATATTGATAACAGTATTTATAAAGTAAAGAAGAATACCAAGAGGTAGCTAGGCTGGAACTTTGAGTTTTTATTCTTGAGCTCATGGTGATTTAATAGTATTTCGGAGTAAATCTGATTATTCTAATCTCTTGTAAAGGACCAATTATATTTCTCACTACTATTTGATGTCAATTATACAAAAACAGACATACATATACTGTACTTATTAGATATTAGGAATTTGTGCATGAATTTTATCCAAAATGCATTCTTAAGAGGAACATCCTAGGCTAAATTGTGTTTGATATATATAGCTTTATTATAAGAGTTTAGACAATTGTGTTATAACTCTTTGGACATATATAATTTATTTATATTGCCCCCAAGTCTCAAAGACAATTTTGAAAATTGTATAAATTAGAATTCTCCAATGTTCTATAAGTTTCCATTAGATAATGTACTGATTCACACTATACAAAATTAAAAGTACCTTTCGGTCATTTGATATAATCTGAGAATTGTATTGTTTTTTAAAGTTTATATTGAACAAAATTGAACACTATGATTAATGATTTTTAAATACTATTAACTGGAAACAAAATATATAATAGAGTCACCCTTTCTGAAAGTGAAAATGCCACATAATGTATAAATTTAATAATTTTTAACATATAAAAAATAAATAATAGCAATACAGAGGATTATGAAGTTGTTAAAAAAACTGGGATTAATTTATCTTTTCTATGTATGCCTTTAACACAAAGTCATGCTGTTATTTAACTGAAGTTGAGAAATGCTAGCCTTTGACAAGGGCATTAGTTTTACTTATTATAATGGTAATGAATTAAAAAAATTATTTATTGAAGAAAAAGCACTGACATGTCTAGATAAAGGAAGCATTATTAAAATTATCTTTTCTTAACACTTGGTCTTGTAACCAATCAGTATAATTTTTAGTTATTAAATAGCTTCATTATAAAATAGTAACCAGCTTTAAAAGAAATCCTTTTTATATTCTTAAATACAGTTTTAGAAGGAAAAGGATAGATACTGACTAAGGTTTTGAACACGAGTTTATCTTTTCTTTTCGCAAAAGAGTTTAGGGAATTGGAATGAAATAGGTTTATAAAGTAACTTAACTATTTGAGATATTTAGTTCAAAGTACACACAAGGAATCTGAACTACTTTCAATATCGATTCAGATTTTATACAGAATTTAGACTTTATACAGTAACCACATGATTAAAAACTAATTACTAGTGTTAGAGATAATAAAATCATAAATATTATTTTTGATAATCTTTTATGGCATGTTCAATATTTCTTGGAAAAATTAAAATATTTTCTACCATAAAAGATCAAACTTTGTTTGATCCTTAAATTATCTTTCATAAATATGTTAAAATGACACAGAAAGTTTGTCCCTAAACTTTGCTCAGAGTAGTTTTGAGGTCAATTCTCAACTACATATTAATAAAATATGTGAAAGAAACGTATTAGGAGTTTTCTCTATCATTTAAAAAATATCTTTAGAGTGCAGTTTTATCATCACAACACAAATCAATATTTAAGAAATGTAAATATTCAAATATGGCTAAATTGAATAGTAACTTTATTCATAATTTCTCCAAACTGGGACCAACTTAAATGTGTCTCAGCTAGTAAAGGGTAAACAAGGTAAGGCACACTATACTACTTGAATAAATAAAAAGGACAAACTGTTGATACATGCAACAACATGGGTGAATCCTAAATGTATATCTCTAAGTGAAAGAACACCTGAAGATTCATTTTGTATGATTCCATTTATATTACAGTCTAGGAAAGGCAAAGCTAGAAAGAAAAACAGATCAATGATTGCCAAAGGTTTGGGGTGAGAGTAGAGTCATCCATAGAGAGATAGTATAGGAGATTTTAGGGTAAACATATTATTCTGCACGAAACTATGTTTGTGGCTCCATGACTATGCATTTGTCAAAACTGACAAAAGAATACCTACAAAAAATTGTTTTACTCTATGTAGATTTTTTAAAAACTTCACTAAAATGTGGAGTAGGGAGATAGAATGTAGACTGTGGCAAATGAATAGGTTTTTCAATAACCCAAAACCTGAAATGTGGAGTAGGAGAATGAAAGAAGCTAAACTAGGTAACTCAAGAAAACACTGTTTTCACTGGCTACTGCAAAGCTAAAGATAACAATAATTACACAAAAACTTTGCATTATAGTTGGTAAATTTGTTTCAAACAGGTATGGTTTAAAAATTTCAAAACTACTTTACCTGTAACATAGGGTAGAAATATAAGTAAATGTAATATGACAAGGATAGAGAGTTTTCTCACTGTAGAAGTCACAGATTAAAAAAAGGAAAAGGTTAGAATGAACACAGGGTGCTGAATCTGAGGTAGAAGTATCAATAAAGACTCATACATATATTATTAAAATATAAGTACTGATAGAGAAATAAATATAAAGAAATGTGAGTGTCTACATTTATGTATGAGCTAATATATATTTCTTAGCTTTATCCACAAAAAAGGTAAGAAACAGTGACACTGCAATAGAAATGAACACACTAGTTCTCAAATCTGTTTCTATTACCATATGCCATAAAAAATATTCCAAAAGGAAGAAAAATATAAAAGAAGTCTAGAAGCTCTTGTGGTGCTAGAAAGTGAGAAAGTGCAAAAAAAAAAAAAAAGGAGGTGGGTAGGTTGATAAAGACATGCTGAAAAAGTATAGACATTAAATGTCAGTTATATCTCAATAAAACTAGGTTGGGGGGAAAGGCTCTCAATGCCCAAAGTTGGAACAACTTGAGCAACAAAATAAGTAACAATAATTTGGATTACAATACCAAAATAAAATAAATATCCATGAATCCACATCAGTTTAAATACATACTAAAGAAAAAATAAATGGGGCTACGTAATAACTTCTGCTTATATACAGATGTATTTCGATGATTAAATGTAGAAGGGCATGAGGGATATAGAAAATGGTAATTAGAATACTATCAATGAATGCTAAATGTGTGAATGAAATTTTAAACACAGTCTCAAAGTATCTCCCTCAAAATATTTAGTAATTATGAAGGGGACAATAGTAACTTAACAATGGCAGAACCCTGGAAGATGTCCTTTTTGCTAAGTGGTCATAGTTAAGATTACCAGTTATAAACAGTGATATCATTATAGCCCCTAGCATGAAACATTGAGAAGGGTATATCAGCTCTCTAGTAATCTTCCCAATAATGCTTTACCTCACTATAATCATGAAAAAAACAAAATTCAAACATAAATTGAAATACTTTCTACAAAATATCTCATCAGTTATCTTCAAAAGAATCAAGATAATGAAAAAGAAGTAAAGTCAGTTATAAGTTGGAGAAAATGACAACAAATGTATTATGGTACATTTTATTGTCATTTTGGATCTTGGAATAGAAAAAAGACCTTTGTGGACAAACTATTAAAATCAATGTAACTTCTGTATCTTATGCCAAAGTCACATCATTTTGGTTATAACACATATTCTATTGTTATATAAAATGCTAACATAATCACCCAAAGTTCATAGTTCAAAGTTCATAGTTCACATCATGGTTCACTCTTGTATATGCTATAGGTTTAGACAAACATATATTATACATCCATTGTTAAACTATCATTCAGAGTATTTGCTGTCCTAAAAATACTCTGTGCTCTGCCTATTTATTACTTCCTCCACCCATCCCCTGGCAACCACCAATCTTTATACTGTCTCCATAATCTTTTTTTCAGAATGTCATATAATTCAAATCATACAGTATTTATCTTTTCATATTGGCTTCTTTCACTTAGTAATATGTATGCATCTTTTCTCTATGTCTTTTCATGGTTTAATAGCTCATTTCTTTTTAGTGCTGAATAATAGTCTACACTCTGGAATAATATTCCACAGTTTATCCATTCACCTACTAGACGACATCTTGGTTGCTTCCAAGTTTCGGCAAATATGAAAAGCTGCTATAAAAATTCATGTATAAGTTTTTGTGTGGGCATAAGTTTTCAGCTCCTTTGGGTAAATAGCAAGGAGCACAATTGTTGGATCTCATGATCAGAGTATGTTTAGTTTTATAAAAAAATGTTTTACATTATTTTACTTGAACTATTACCAGTATTTCAAAGTGTATTACTCCTTGGATATCAAAACACTTCCTAAAATGCCACATGCTCTACCTGTCCTCCTCTTTGCTATCATCTCTTTAATGG
>PVKZ01007179.1:6190-25937 GCA_004027375.1 Macroglossus sobrinus | reverse complement strand
CCCTGTTCAGGACGCCCACTCCTGCCCGTCCCGGGCCGGCTGCCGTTGGCACCTCGGCGTCTGGCCCTTCTCACCAGCGGGCAGCGCGACTCGACGGCGAAGACGCCACTGCTCCTCTCGGAGCTAACGGGAGGGGCCGCACCTCAGCTACCGGGCAGGGGAGTGGGGGGGGCAAGGTTGAGGCCGGGCCAGGGGGAGAAGCCACTCCCGAGGGAGGACAGGGAAGGGCTGGCATGGGTGCAGCCGCCCTGAGGCCCCCCTGCCCTGCCACATCTTGAAGGCTCCTCAAACAGCTGTGAAGCCAGGCGTCTCCGGCCACGTGTCTGTCCCAAGCCAGTCAGCTGGGGGCAGCGTGGCTGGGCCCGTGACACAGTCAGGGCTGCGGACGGGGTCCACAGCCGAAGGGCCCGCGCTGGCAGCCCAACCACGGGCGGGGGCTGACAGGGGCGCGCTTCCCGCAAGCCCACAGCTCAGCCTGCGGCGCCGCACGCCCGCGGATACACGCACACGCCCACGCTTGCATGTGGACACACACACGTACACACACGCGCGCGCACACACACGCATACACATGCGTGCGCACACACGCATACACACACACACGCACACATGCACACACATGCGTGCACATTCACACGCGCACACATGCACACACATGCACACACATACACACGCACACATGCACACACACACATACACACACGCACACACACACACCAGGAGTCCTCGTGCACACGCGCCCAGCTACGCTCAGACCGGTTGGGAGACAGAGCGGAGGGTTGTCAGGACCAGGGGCTGCAAAGACAGGCGGACGGTCCTGGGCCAGAGTGGGGTGGGCGGCGTCTTGAAGACACGTCTCTGGTCCTCCGAGTTTTAAACCGATGTAACGTCCCTGATAGACAAACCGAGGCCACGGAACCGGTGGGAACCGACAACCTCTCGTGGCATTTTGTGGGTGCGCCCGTCTTGGGACAGCTTGAAGACCCGGGCTTGCTGCAGACTAGCTAGTTGGTTTGTTATTCATTCACACACCCAGTGTCCGTGTCCGTGCCCGTCTCCTCTGCGACACGGGGGGTCGCCGTCCGCCGTTTCAGCCCGTGTCCTCTGCAGAGTGTGACGTCCCGAGGACGCGGGGTCATTCGCCAGACCCTGATCTCTGGGGTCTTCAAAACTCCCCCGCACCCTCCCCCTCAGAGGCACCGTTTCCTTCGCCGCCACGACGTGTGTGACCTGCTCCCCGTCCCCCCGAAGGTCCCCCCCGCAGGCCTCCCCGCCCCCCATCCCGGGCTCTGGCACCCGTCACGGCTCAGAACACGCGCAGTTCCTTGCTCACTCAACAGACCCGCGCTCTGGTGGGGCGGGGACCCTCCGTGTCCACGGCGACGCGGCGTCGCCTCCGGGAACACGTGAGCAGACGCGCCGTCGACCGGGGACACAGTGTGTGCAAACCAAAGCCGGTGATTCGGCGTGTGGGGCCGGCCGCCCCCGACCCCGCGGACGGCCCGTCCGAGGCCTCCCCTGCGACGTTTCCCGGAAGGACCCCGCGAGGAGCCCCGCGGGGCGCGGGAAGGCGGCGGCGTGCCACGCACACGCACGACAGGCCCGTGAGCGCGGCCGCGGCGTCTGGAAACGGCCGGTTCCGCTGTCTCCGTCCCCGCTTCCCTCCTCGGGACAGGAGCCGCGGGGAGCGCGGCCCCCCGGCCGCCCCCGCCAACGTGTCTGGATGGCTCTCCCTCAGGCCACCGTTGACGGTCATTGGAAGTGGCACCTCTAGATGCGAAAAGCGCGAGGCGTTCACAGGTCCAGCTGCCAAGGGCCCTGTGCCCTTCACGGGAGACGCCCGGAGCGCGCGCCGCGGGCCTGAACCGTGCGAATGGCTCCTGAGCCTCTCGCCCTCTCCCCCTTCCCCCACCCTCCGCCTCTGAGCCCGCAGAGGACTCCTAAGCAGAGGGACCCCTTACCCACGCCTGCTGGCCCCCAGGGCCTGGCCTCATGTGGCCTCTGGTGGCAGATGCAGGCGACAAGGCTCCCAGCAGTGGGGGAATACTCGGTGTTTCTCATAAAAGGTGTCCGGCCTCGAGTCCCAAATGGTAGCCTTGCCCGGGCATGCTGGGGGCGCCAGGATAGCCCCGCACCTACGGGGCACCTGGGGGCACCTGTGGGGCAGCTGTGGGGCAGGCATGGGACACCTGTGGGTGGGGGTGACTTTTAAACCCCATCTGGCACATGCAGAAACTTGGATTCAGAAAGGCCGCTGTCCCCAAGGCCACAGTGAGAGAGAGAGGGCCAGAGGCCGGACCCAAACCGACCGGCTCAGACCCACATCTGCTGCCCCTGTGCCATGACGTCCTGGTGGCGGGGGCAGGCGGGGCGTCCGAGACGGCCCCCAGGGAGAAGGGTGCTGCGCCCCGAAGCCTGTCTCCCAGGATGCCACCGAAAGTGTCCATGGAAAGTGATGAGGTCGTGTAGGACTCAAAGGAGCCCGGAGCCAGAGCCCGGGTCCCAGGCCCCTCTGTCCTCGCTGAGCAGCGGGGACGGGTGGCTCGGCCAGCAGGGAGTGGCTCGGGCGGCCCCAGTGCAGGTCACTGCGCTGACCCCTGGACCGGGAGTGGCCCTGGTGGGGTGGGAGGAGAGAGGCGGTTGGCCTCCCGTGTGCTGTGCTCCCCGAGAGCCCGCGGGGCGGGGTGCTGCCTCTCTCCGTCCGTCCGTCCGCTGTGCTCTGGTCGCCCACGTCGGGGCGGGGCCCGGAGCAGGCGCACAAGGCATGACGGGGCTGTGACCAGGGGAAGACGGGGCGCTGCAGACGTGACGAGGACCGGCCCACGGCGCGCCGTCCACTCCCGGGGCCTCCCCGCCCCAGCGGCCGCACCTGCTGGACTGGGGTGCTGGGGTGCCGCCGCCTCGTTCCGTGCCTTTCCCTGTCCCCAGCCCCCCCCACCACCCCACCCGGCCTGGTGCACGGGGCCCAGCGGGTCGGGTCCTATCTCAGCCACCGCGGCCGGGGCACCCGGGGCAGCCCCGGGCGGGGCAGTGCGGTGACGGGGATGGCAGAGCCACAGCACAGCCACAGCCGCTGCCCACGGCCACCCCCAACCCCCCCCCCCATGCCTCTCCTGCTCACGGCCGCAGCCACACGCTTTGCCATGGAGAAGACTGAGGCTGGGGAGCCGAATGCCTTGCCCGAGGAGCGGCCGGGCTGGGGCCGGACCCCGGGGCTGCACGGCTTCTCAGCCTGGGGCTTCCCCAGGAGACCGGGGCGAGAGGAAGAGCCTAAGAATGCTGCCCAAATCGGGCCATGAACCAATCACACGGCCTCAAAGTTCGGTGTTCGTTCTTTGTATCTAAAACAATCAATAAAAGAGAAAGAGGGGGAATAAACCAGCCTCTTCTAACCTGCACCGGCCCGCCCGCAGTGTGCAGGGCACGGCGGGGTGTCAGCTCCGCCTCGGCGCCCCCGCCCCCAATGGCCACCCATCCTGCCACCGCCCGTTCATGTGCTGCTGGGCCCACTTCCCAGCTTTCGCATTCTATCTGTTTCCGGGTCCTCCCCCTGGCTCCAAGCACCCCAGCCGGGGTGAGCACCCCGCCAGCTGCACGGGCCCCAGCAGCGAGCTGCCCCCCCCCGGGGCCTCGGCCCCTGCTGGCCGGGCCCATCCCGGACTCCGCCTCTGGCACCCGCACCGTGGCTCGCGAGCACGGCGAGCAGAGGGCTGCCCTTGCCAGTGCGTGCCGAGCAGGATGGGGCATCGGCCCGAGCCCCCCGGCACAGCCTGCGCGTCTGGACGCTCCCCTCCGATGCTCTCCGGCTCTCACCTGCTAAGAGCGCTTCATGCGCCCCCACCGAGCGTGCGGTGGGTGATTGACGAGCCAGCCGTCGCGGGCACGAGGGATGCCAGCACGCAGATGAGTGTCCTGGCACCGCCGTTGGCCCAGCAGCGTGCGGCTGAAGTATCGTTTGCCGGGATCACTGCCCATCAGGCACTTAATTACAAACGAAATTAGATTTCCTGGTGGCTTCACCGCACGCCCAGGGCGGTGGAGTAATCTCTGAGAGGAAAGATAAAAATGCACGTTTACCCCCGACACTGGCCCCCCGCCAGCCAGCACCAAGCAGCAGCACGAAGAGACCCCCTGAAGCACCCACTTTTCCCAAGCCGTCTGGTAGCTGGCGCCTCGCCTGGAGCTTCCCAGGTGGGAGCGCCCTGAGCCAGCAGGAGCCCGACCCTCCCCAGGGGCCAGCGCGGCCACTGCTGCCGGGACGACCCGAAGGGGCCCCTGTGGCTTCTCGCTTCTCCGAGGGGTAACGGGGGATTAAGCAGAGGTCAGAGGCACAGCGCCTGCCCCCTGAGTCCCGTTTCCACTGACACGGTGGCCTCGGGCACGTCACTCACCTCCCCGAGCCTCGGGAACGGTGGCTGGACGGTGGGGGGACGTGCCCCACCTCCTCAGGGTGTCACGAAGGTCCCGCGAGGCCATCTCCGCAGCGCCAGGTGCTGCGCCCGGCACGCGGCAGGCGCGCGGGACGTGGGAACGGCGACGGTGCCTGCTTTGCAGGCTCTTCCAGGAGGGAGGGACAGATTCCTGTCCCTTCCTTCAGCCTGGTGGCCCAAACCCGCTGCTCGCTCTGCATGGGGGAGGCCGAGCTTTGGCGCACACCCGCTTCCGCGGGCAGGTGGCAGGCTGGGGTCTGGAAGGGCTTCCTGGCCCTGGGACTCTGCCCCCCAGCGCCTCGCTCCTGCCCGCAGCGGCCTCCGTGCGGGAGCCACCACGAAGCAGCGCGTCCCCTGCCCCTCTGGCCGAGGAGGCGGGTGGAAGGGGAGAGAAACCATGGGGCCAGCCCGCCTCGCCCCAGACGTTGCCCTCTGCCCCCCTCCATTGCCTCCCAAAGCCTGCCCGGAAGAGCCAGGCTGCTCCTGCACGGTTACGGGCCAGCCCTGCCCTGCCCGGGCCCCGAGGGACCGCCGAGGTCAGCGCTGCTCTGCAGCTGCCCTCAGGGGCGCGGGGCTGGGTGTGCACCTTGGCCGCGGCCGGCTGAAGCTGCCTGGCATTCGAGGGCCAGCCTGGGCGAGCCAGGGCGTGCAGAACTGTGCTGCCCCCGGAGGGCCGCCGGTGAGAGTCATTCCCTGTCACCGGTGTCACCACACCCAGGCCCGCCTCGTGCGCTGCGGGAAGGCCTCGCCCCGCGTCAGCTTCTGCCAGACCCCGCACCCCGGGGCGCCGTGAGCGCCAGGCGGCCACAGCCGCGGCAGGGCAGCTCCACGGGCAGGCGGCAGACACCCCCGGCATGTCCCCCAGTGCCGCGTTCTAAGCACTTGGCACGCCGCGGGCGCAGACGCGGGCCGGGGCGCGGGCCAGGCGAATGGTTGGGGCCCGAGCGCAGCGCACGCGGAGTAATTACTTTAATCAGCAAAAGTTAATTACTTTAAATCATCAGTGGATGGCGGCGCATTTGGCAGAGCCCGACGCGTGTGGCGAGGCTGTCGGCGGAAAGCCCGGGTGACCGGCCGCCCGGCCCCAGCACCGCGGGCGGGCGCCCGGCCCGGCTCACCCACGGCGCCCGCCGCCTCCGCGCCAGCGCCGAGGCCGCCTCGTAACCGGAGGAGAGCCACCTTAAACTGTCACCCATAAAACAGGGCCGTAAACAAGCCGCCGGCTGCTGAGCAGGTGCCGCTGGAGAAGCCGGCCCTTGGCAGCAGTAGCGCCTTCCGCTGGCATCTGCCTGCATGTCGCGGCGGAAAGTCGTAAACGCAGCTGATACGTCTCATGCATTGGCAGTTCGCGGCGTTTACTGGGGATGAAGATTTTGGAGGAGACGCCGTCGCCCCGGACGCCCCCTCCCCGGCGAGGGGGGCGCCGCGCGGCTGGGAGGTGGAGGGCGCTGGGGCACGGGCGGTCGCGTGAGGGCCTCGGGCTCCGCTCCCGTCACTGGTGTCGCGAAGGAGGCCGGCGACGGGGGAGGGAAGAGGAGGCCCCTTCGAAGGTGCAAGGGGCCCGTTGCGGGCACGCCGTTGGCCTGGACTAGCCGCGGCGGCCGCGTGCCGGGGGCCTGGACGCCTGTCGGGGCACGGAGACGGGGCGGACGGCTCGGGCCCTCCCTCGCTGTCCCGTGATGTCTGTGACAGTCACGCAGGGAGAGAAAGGGCCCCTGGGGAGCGGGGTCCAGTGTGGGATCCAGGAGGGCGTGGCGCTCGGGCCGGGCACACAGGGCCCTCGCCCCCCGGGGCCACGCGGGTGAGGCCATGGCCGGCTCCCGGGAGGCCCTGGGCGAGGCCCACTCCGTGACGGTGTCCCACGGGGCAAGCCAGGCCCTGGCAGCGCTCACAGCCCTCAGCGGACAAACGATGACCGTAGAGTGGCACCGGTCACATGGGCACGCACGGCTGGGCCTGCACCGCTGTGGGCCGGGCGGCCGGTCAGGTCTCCGGCCGGCCAGGGGGGAGGCGCAGACGGTACGCGCTTCACGGCGGTAATTTACATGGATTGTCAGCGACGGCTCGATTCAAAGCTTCCCGGGAACTGGATTAAGACCCCAGAGGCACAAGCAGACCTGATGAGCCTTCTCTCCACGTGGTCTAAATAGAGCCGGAGGTTGGGCGCCGAGCCGAAGCGGGCTTGTGGCTCTGTTTCTGGATCCTGCAGGGTCACACGCTACCCCGAACCCCCGATGCTCAACCAAGTCCCTGCCGTTCGCAGCCACCGAGCACCTCCTCCCGGGCGAGGTGGACGTCCACCTGGAGGGTCCAGGATGTCCGTGCCGGCAGGTGATGGCTCCCAGGGGCCGGGCAGGCCCAGGTGGACGAGGAGGAGTGTGACGTCCCAGCCCGGGGGCTGGACAGTGGGCTCTCAGGTGGGGCGGTGGCGGGAGACCGGGGCGTCCCGCCTGGCTCCCCAGGGCCTTGGCCTGGCCACCTTCGCTGGCCTCAGGTGACGCAGCTGTCAGTGAGATTGGCAGGAGTCACAGAGGCCATCTCGGGGCTCGTGGGCCCCGGATATGAGGACGGTCTCTCCCGCGGAGGGAAGCAGCCCCCACACTCACACGCACGGGGAAGGGCCCAGGGCCCTCTGTCTGCCCGCAGAGGAGACAGTGGCATCCCGCGGGTGGCCTCTCTCACCCCTCGCCAGGTCCTGGGACAGCCTGGCCCCCTCATCTGAGTGAATGAAAACAATCTCGCCCTTGGAGACGGCTCGCCACCGCTGCGTGGAACGTGGCCTGGGTGTCAGGAGGCCTGGCGTCGGGGCTGAGCCCAGCGGGTCCCGTGCCACGCGACCCAGGACTCGTCCTTCACCCAGCCAGCCTCTGCGTCCTCGTCTGCATGTCGGCCTGACAGCACGAAAGCCACAGCGTTTGGCGATCGCTGGAAGCCAGCAGGGGGACGGCTAGCTCACCCGTGGGAAGCCGGCAGGTGACCGGTAACCACCAGCTGGCAAAGCGAGGCCTCGTCGTGGCTCCCCGCTCTCTCGGGTCTTCCCTGAACGCCTCCACCCATGAGTGAGCCCCCTTGGAACCCCACTGTCCAGGGCCTTGCAGACGGCCCACCTCATGCAGGGCGCCCCCACCCTCGTCGCTCAGCCAGTCCCTTAGCCCAGCGCTGGGCCTGCAGTGACTGCAGGGAGATAACTGGCGCGGCCTCAGTGTCACCTGCTCGAGCCAGGCGACCAGAGAAGAGGGGAACAGCCGTGGTGGCAGGACAAAGTTCGAGCCCGGACCTGCACCCCTCCGTCGGGTGCCGTGAATAAAAATAATCTCTCAGGACAGCCCAGGTCGGAGAGAGCTGGCCGCTGGGAACAAGGCGTTCTGCTGGCCGAGCGCCAGGATGAGACGCCGTCAGGGCCGAGCCGGGGGACCCATCGCGCAGCCCCACGGCGAGGGTGCTCGGAACCTGCAGACAGTCCCCAGATGCAAGACATCGCAGACTCGCCAAATAAAGAATGATGTTGCGGGAAACGAGAAACTTTCCTCCGGAGCCATTAGCGCCCGCGAGCTGAGCACCTGCGGACACGGGCGACTGCAGCTGCTCGGGGTTCCACTCGGCTCCCATCCGTCACGCGTATTTTGGCAGAACCGCCATGAACCGAGCTCGTCTTCAAAATTCTCCGGGTCGAATTTAGCCTGCGGTCCCCCCTGGGAAATCTCCCCTTCCGCCAAAGTTTGTCCAGAGCTCAGAGTCCCGCGGTCGTAGCCGGGATTGCGATGAAACGTGGCCCCGGAATGAGAGTCCATCTTCTTCATGATCTTCTCAGGGCCGTGACAAAACGCTGCGCCCACGACCCCCCTGCGAGGATGGGAATGAGCTGCCGGGAGCTCTCGGAGACGGCGGGGCCTTGCTCGCCATCCACCGAGTGCTAGAGAGAAACGTGGAGGGTGCGACAGAGCAGTCGGCTTCGGGACGCTGTTAACGTCCGCCGACTCAAATACGAAGAGCCACGTGTGCCCAGGGGCTGCAGTACCGTACCATTGTCACCCCAATCCCCAGTGGGAATGGCGGCCGCAGAGTCTGAAGCAGGATTCGGGGGGTTAGGGTCGCAGATGAGGTCACGGTCCCCATCCAGCTGGGCGGTCACCGTCGTAGGCAGCGTCCCACGAGGGCGGACGTGCTGCGGCTGTCCACCTCTCACGACGCTGCCTCCCACCTGCCCAGTCCGCGCTGCCTTTAATTTGTGGGTTACTATTGGCCTTTGCTCGCCGCTCTGACCTGCCACGCCGGGGACATCACCCCCATGCTGGGGACGTCACCCCCACGCTGGGGACGTTACCCCCCCACACACACAGCCTGGACGGCTGGCCACCGACCTGGCGTCCCAGGGGACCAGGGGACGGGCAGAAGCCACGGCCGAGAACCTCAGACTTGGGTGGCCCTGCTCCCCGAAACCGTGGGATGGGCCCGCGGGGAACCCTGGGAGCGCCTGGGGCTGCACGGGCGGCCCACAGAGCCAGGGAGTCGGAGCCCCCCCTCGCCCTCCCGCCTTCCTTAGGAAGGGCCACAAAGCCGCAGCTGGGGACACGCCGCGGGGCCCGGGACACGGCCCTCGAGGCTGCTTCTATCGAGGGAGCTTCCAGCTCAGACGACCGGGCGTCTGGAACAGGCAAAGCCCCCGCGGCGACGGCCGGACCAGGCTCGCTGCTCCCAGGACCGCCCCGCCCAGCGGCGGGGGCGAGCCGTGAGCCAGGCCGCCCGGCCCCGCCCCACCCCCTGCCCCCCGGGCCTCGGTCTGTCGGCCTCACGCGGCCGTGAACATGGAGCCCCTCACGCAGCAGCTGCTGGGTCGGTGGGCGAGCGGCCTTCTCGCTGACGCAGGCGTGTCCTCCAAGGCTCCAGCTGGTCACCTGCGAGATGGCATTTAGGACCCATCACTCAGCCGCGCAGTCACCGACACGAGGGCATGGGCGAGCATGCGGGGACGGCCTCGTGGCTGGACACGCAGAAGCGGGGACGGGGGGCACGAAGGGAGGCCGGTGTGGGCCGAGGGCTGGTGGGTTCGTCTTTACAGGGGGGCTGGATTTGCCAGCACCACCTCATCACACACACAGACAGATGTGTGCGTGCACGCACGCGC
This sequence comes from Macroglossus sobrinus, assembly GCA_004027375.1. Classification (NCBI taxonomy): domain Eukaryota; kingdom Metazoa; phylum Chordata; class Mammalia; order Chiroptera; family Pteropodidae; genus Macroglossus; species Macroglossus sobrinus. The sequence goes on along the minus strand of PVKZ01007179.1, from coordinate 16,382 downwards.
GCACACACGCATACACACACACGCACACACACACGCACCCCAAGATGGAGCAGCGGGCAAGCAGCTGGTGTTAGGACAGACACGAAGACACGAAATCCTGCGTCTCAACAGCAGTTCGCTGATTTCACCCCCGCGGACGCTTCACCGCCAGTTCCCAGGAAACCCCGCGAGCGCCCGCACCTGCCGGCGGCGGGGGGCGGGCTCCCCGAGCGGACAATTAATATTTCACCGCTCCACCTGTAATTGCCAAAAAAGTTCATTTTTGAGGCAAAGTTGCTTTCATCTTCATTTCCAAGCCCCTGACATCATGACTGAATGACGAATAGGCAGCGGTTACAATTTTTAAAAGGCTCCCTTGAAAAGCCATTCAAAGATGCACTTGAGCGCAGAGCCTGGGGGGCGGGGGCAAGGTGCGGGGAAGGGGGGTCCGGGGGCGGGGACGGGGGCGGGGACAGCGCAGGCGCGGGCTGCTCCCGCAGGTGCCAGCCGCGCTGCCGGATCCGGCGTCCGTGAGATGTGAAGGATGACCGCGGGGGCCCGCGCGCCCCGCGGCAGGTGCGACCCCCCTCGCTTGCAGTGGAGCGTGGCCGCGGCGCAGCCGGCCGTGGCGCGCCTGGCAGCCTCCCGCGGACCCGCGGGCGGAAGGGCGCTAATGATAACGGATGCGGGCCCAGCGGCCCGCCCACTCGGAACGGCACACCGAGGCCTGGCTCGGGGCGCAGGATGGCGGCCCCCCTCAGCGGGAGCGGGCACGTGGGGTGTCCCTGGGTCCTGTGCCAGCGCCGGGGTGGGTGCTGACTCTCGGAGAGGCAGTGGTCCGCTGAACTTGGTGTCTCTCCAGGACGCACCGATGCCTGCAGTGACATTAATCCCCATTTACTAACAGAGGGACACGTGGCGAGCCGCCCGCTCTCCCCATCAGGAGGCCCCACGGGGAAGAGCAGGGCTGCTGGGCTGTGGGGCTGCGGGGCTGAGCTCCCCATTTGCTGCGTTCCCGACCCGCCACACCTGCCTGCTGGCATGCTCTGTGTCCTCATTCTCGTGCTGGGGAGTCCTCTGCACCTACTGGGTGCTCTCTCTGGCTTAGGACACAAGGTGGCCCAGGGCCGGCCTGTGGGCTTCAAATTCCAGCTCCGTCCTCACCAGCTGTGTCCCCTCGGTGCAGTCCCTGTGTCCGCTGAACAAGCTCTGCCTCGCCGTCACCAGAAGACAAAGGGTCACCTCACGACCCCGACGCTTTTGTAGACAGTGGGGACCTGTGAAAGACTGCACTTTGATGACAGACACACATCAGTTCATCTACGGCAGTAGCATGGTGACATGCCATGATTACTGCCATCCCGCTGGGGGTCCGGCCACAGGGGACAGGGCAGGTATGGAGGGCAGAGCCTTGAGCACCCCAGGAAGTCCTCACAAGCGAGGGTCGTTGGCAAAGGGTCCCGAGAGGCCAGCCAGCCGTCCCTCCGGGCGGACACACGGGGCTGGTGCTCCAGGCCAGGATGCAGCCAGGACTGGAGAGGTGGGCCCCCGAGGACAGAGGGAGGGCGCATGCGGGCACCTGTGCAGGTGAGCCACTCGGTCCCCGGCCCAAAAGCTAAGCTGCCTGGCTCCCTCCAGGGCCACCCACCGTGTGGCCTGGGGCCTCTGGGGGCTGTTTCCTGCTGTGCAGAGAGAGAAGTGTGAGAAGCCAGCAGCTCTGTGTGTGGTCAGTGAGAGTCCGTCGTGTTGGAGAGGGCTGGCTGGCAAGTGGCATCACCATTTGCCAAGAAATAGTAAATAACCCTCATGTGCCTGTGACGTTAGCCAGGGGGACCACAGCTTAACGCATCAGAGATGCGCCAGTGGCAGACTTCAAACAGGTTCCCGTGACAATTCAGATGACTGATGACACTTGCCACCAACTTTTTTACAGACGCCAACTGGTCAACCTGTTTCTTTTGTTGCTTGTTTGCTCAGCAATGAGATTTTGGCATCCTTTACTGGTTGTTTTTCCTTGAAGGAATGCGTCTGGACTAATACGCCTGCTTTCAAAACTTCCCACACGCTGATAATGAAGTCACACCTTGTGGGTGAAGTCTTCGCACCTTTCAAAATGCTCCTCGATCCATTATTATTTCATCTGCGGCCGCCTTTTGCGGGTGAGAGGGAGGGGACAGTCAAGCTTCCTGCAGCGGAGGGTGGTGGCTCACCCAGGCTGAAGTCCGTGAACGGCCAGCCCCTAAGGGGGGTGCCGGGGAATTCGACGTGACTTGGAAGCCGCTCCCCGGGCTGAAGCCCTACGAGGCTGCCGGTGGCTGGTCCTGCGCCCTTGGGAAGAACTGTTCGTTATCCCAAAGTATGAGTGTGGTCTCTGCTTTCCTTGGGAGGCAGCTTCCTGCTACAGACACATCCCGCCTGTAAATCAGGAATCCACCAATCGGAAGGCTGGAAGGTCAAGAGACATGGGACCTATGGCATGGCGCAGGGCAACCGGAGAGCCATCAGGCAGCTCGAACGTGGACAGAAGGCAGGAAGCCCCGGGAACAGGCTTGGAGCCACGTGGGCCGGACCCCGACCCGGGGAGAGCCTGCCCCTCCCCACCCCAGCACGCCCTCCATCCGGGGCAGGAGCTCCGGCCCCTGGGACGGCAGCCCTGACATCCCAAAGCCCGTTCCCGTCTGCAGGCTCCGAGCCCCAAGCCCCAGGCCGCGCTGGCTCTCCCCACACAGGTCCCCCACCCGAGTGTACACTGCGTTCCAGGGCAGGGTCCGCCTCGCCTGGCGCATCAATACCCAGTATGGGAGCAACTCTCCTTCTTCAACTATAGCCGCAGGAACATTTCCACACACGTCGTAAACTGTCCCCTCCTCCTCGAATCTGGGGCCTCGATGTTCTCCACCGGGGATCCTGTGACTGCCAGGAAAGCCAGGGGGTGCTGTGTGGGGCATCTCTGAGAGGCGTGTTGTTACAGGGAAGTTAGGTGACAGGAGGGGTAAAGATGGCGGTGTTGAAACAGAAGAATATACGTGTCCACCATTGGTCAGACGAGCAGAGTCATCATCACCGTTGTCTTCGGCCTTTTCTCGTGGAAACATTATCACACTCTGGTTACCAAAAGCGAGCGTGCAACCACGCATGACCGTGCTCTGCCGGCTCACGGTGCCTCGCCGGGCTGCAGTGACACCGGAGCCGGGTGTCGGAGCCACGGGGCATCCTGACCCCGCCTGGCTGCTGTCATCCCTAACTCCGGCCCATCGGGGTCCTCCAGCCGAAGCCTGTGCGTGCGCCAACGCCCCTTCCAGCTCCGGCACTCGGCCCGGACGTGGGGTAACCCCGGAGCAGGGGCACCCTCGCCCTCACGTGCAGGGGTCCCTGTAAGGGGGGCCGAGGTGACATGAACAGGCATGCAGGGAGACAGGGACTGTGGTCCGTGCTCGCTCCCGCCCCCCACCGTGCTGGAGGAGGCAGCCGGCCCGAAGGCGTGGCCTCTCTTCAGAGGGTCACGGGTTTCTGCCACTTCCTTCCTTCACGCCCTGCTTAGCGTACGACAGAGACTCTCCCCAGGACGGCAGGGACCCCCAGGCACCACGTACCCACCTTCACCCCCGCCTCGTGGGGTCAGCACGGCCGGTTTACAGCACCTTCCCCAGGCCGGGGACCGCGGGTGGCAGAGCTGGGACTCTGAGTCACACTGGGCTAGTTCCTGAGCCTGAGCTTTCAACACCAGCCACGGCACCTCAGAGGCAAAAAGAACATGCCACCCACAGACTCCGCCCTCACGTCCCCCACTGGTGCAGGAAGGGCCCGCCACCACGGCCAGTGACAGCCCTCCGTCCACTCGTGCTCGCCTCCCAAGACCGGGAGAGGCACGACCGTGGCGGTTTGCTGGGCCGTGGCCGACGACGCCAAGCTCACCCGCAGATGTGCGTCGAGCGTCCCCGCGGCGTGAGCACCAGGGGCAAAGAGGATGAACTTGACCAGACTTGGCCCTTGACTTAAGCAGCTCGGGGTGTAACACATGAGCAGACAGAACAAGTAATTGCAAACTGAAAATGACAGTTTTGTTCGCTTGACAGACAACAAGGCGTTTCTCTAGTTGGCTTGTTTTCTCTAAAGAAGTCGGGAAGAAAAGTAAATTAGAGCCGAAAGCTCCAATCGTCCGTGAGGGCGACTAAATAATAAATACTGTGAAGAACAAAGAGGTTTCTTACAAAACCCAGTTGCGGGGGGCTTTGGAGGGCGAGCTGTCCGCCGCGCGTCGATCAGCGGGCCAGCACTGCCGGCCGGGCTGGGCGGCAGGTGGAATGTCCTCTTGTTCGGGTCAAGGCCGGATCAGGCCCCTGTGAGAAGTGTCTGGGAGAGCTGCTGTGGCCAGGTCTGGGGGGAAACAGAGGCCTTCGGAGCAGCCAGGGCCAGGCACCCAGGGGTGGCGGGTGGGTTCAGCCGGCCCCCGGGAGCCGGAGCTGAACTTAGAGCCAGGCCCGGGAGCTGGGCTCTGAACCCTTGACTGTGACTGTCCTGATCTACAAGCCGGGCTTGTCCTGAGGCGACAGGCCTCAGGAATCACCCCGTTGCCCTTCTCGGTGGCCTTGTTGCAGGCACTTCACCAACCTGGAGGTGGCGTCTTCCAGGCTGATCAGAACGAGCACGTGGGGATCCTCAGTCAGACCCTCATGTGGCTGCCTTCTGCACCAACGGCCCTGGGAGGCCAGGAGCGTTTGGGGGTGACGGGCCTGTCGGCTGCGCGTTGGGCGCTGTCCCCTGCCGTGGGCACACGTGGAGAGGACAGCAGCACCCGCCCGCGGCTGCTCACGTCCTGGAAGGCAGACCCTTGCGAGCCCTGCGCAGGACGATCCCTGCGAGCACAGGTGTGGCCAGGCTGAGGGCTCAGGGGTCTCCATCGGCCCGGTCCCCCGTGAAGCCCCGTCCCCACGTCCTCCGCGTCCGTGTCTGGGACCAAGGAGCCCACGCAGGAGGCTGGCAGCAACCATGGTCACGTTCCTCGCCGTCTCTCGGTCATGCGGGGAGACAAACCCCCGGTGTCATTTTTTCGCCCTTCTCTCTGCGTTGACAGGGCGGGTTTTACTGGGAACTGCGAAGCATCTGCGCTTGGAGACAGGCCAAGAGGTAGAAACGAGGCGAATCCACTTAGAACCCTGTGCCGCTTCGACAGCTATCCCCGCTGTCAGCAAGGACCAGCTGGGCAGGTGGTCCCTCACCTGTAAGCCGGGGGTGGTGCTTGCACATCGGACGAGCTCCCACAGAAATGTGGGGTCAGAGCCCCAAAGGGCTGGCACGTGTGATGTACCGCGTGGGACCAACTCCGTGTAAGTGTCGCTGCGGAAGGACGGGGACGCGCCCCCGGGTGAATGCGGACGACGGCGCGGACTGCGCAGAGCCCTTGCGGGCGGCCTCCTCTGGCTGCAAAGTCCACCAAGGTCGCCCCCAAATGCCGCACCCGCCGGACCCCCGCCCCGCTCTGCCCTCCTCCCCCAGGCCCACGACACTGCGCCCTCCTGTTAAAGAACAGAAGCACCTTTCCTAGCTCACGAACGGACCGCAGCGGGAGGAGGTTCAGTGCCAGCGCTGCCTTCCGCTGGGTCCCCGTGCGGTGACGCTGCGTCAGGGCGCGCGGCGCTGCGGGGGGGAGGAGGAGGAGGAGGAGGAGGAGGAGGAGGAGGAGGGGGAGGATGGGCACGGAGGAGGGACAAGGCTTGGGGGCGGGGGACGGGGCGGCGGGAGGCCCACAAAGCGACGGGCGTGCTAGTCTGTCGCTGGAAGCGTTTCCCTTCTCCGCGCCGACACGCACAGCCGGTCCGCTCGGAACCGCCCCGTGACTCCCCGGCCACACTGCGTGCCGCAGCCGCGGTCTCGCGAGAGGAACTGGGAACTGACGGCAGACAGCGAGCTCCGCAGACACTGGACCGGAACGCCTGGGCGGAGCTCCGCCTGGGCGGGGCTTCGCCTGGGCGGGGCTTCAGTCTGGGCGTGGTTATGTCTGGGCAGGGCTTCGCCTGGGCGGGGCTTCGCCTTGGAGGGTTAGCGCCTGGGCGGGGCTTTCGCCTGGGCGGGGCTTAGCCTGGGCCGGGCTTCAGTCTGGGCGTGGTTATGTCTGGGCAGGGCTTCGCCTTTGAGGGTTTATAACTGGGCGGGGCTTTTTGCTTGGGCGGGGCTTCATCTGGGCGTGGTTTCGCCTGGGCGTGCCTTCGCCTGGGCAGGGCTTCAAGGTCCGGCTGCTCCAGGACCCCGCGAGGCGGGCAGTGCATGCGTTGCCCTCCCTATGGCCCAGGCGACAGCGTCCCGTGACGCCTCCATCACCCTTCAGTGGGTTCCTGCACTTTACCCGATGCGCTGGAACGGACCAACGACTGTGCCTTGGCCTTCGAACGCGTCTCGTTCGTGCGTCTTCTTTGGGGAATGAGGCGGGACGGAGAAATTAATTTTCTGGATAACTGAGGTTTCTGGATAACCATAGGAAGTTAACAGAATTATAGCCATTTGTTTGGAAAACTTAAAAAAAAATGTGGCACGGGCGCCCCTACAAAGGACAACATAATTAAGCAGGGTATGACATCGTTTAACTTCCCCTTAATGACACGGCCCTAATTAGGGACATCAATTACAGCCCCGAGCTCTGCCTTGCAGGGCGCTCTCCAGAGCGGCTGACGTGGGTAGGGCCATTTGTCGCCGCACAAAATGGCCCCATTTGTTCTGTTTTCCTCATTCCTCTGGCTTTTTATTTATTTTTTTCCCCATTAATCTGTCGGGAGCCTCTTTCCTCAACAAATGGCTAAGGCCTCCTGATGTCCGCACTGGTCCTGATCTCTCCCGGTCTGTCACTTTGCTTTCTCATTCCAGTTTGGCCCTGGGCTTCCAGGCGTCTGCTCCAGTGGAAAACACCTGAGACCCAGGCTGGAGTCCCCGGCAGAGGGACGCGCTTATTGCCACGGTCACAGCTGCGTTCAGGATGAGTGAGCTGGGTCCGGCACTGAAGCCTGTGCCCGCCCGGCTGCCAAGTCTGGACACCCCGCTCGGGTCTGCCGTTGCTGCCGACACAGGTGCTTGTCCTTCAACAGATCAGAAACGAAGACATGTGGCCTCAATGCCAGCCATGAAGTGACTTGCTGTCATCAGCCGTTTGTTCCCGGGGAGACGCCGCGCATGGCGGTTAGCTTTCCACTTCACACCAAAGACGGCTTTGAGAAACGTAATCAGCTTCTACCTTTGCACCTTCGTCTGGATTCTTATTGCCTGTGAGGGGATAAAACTGAAGAGAAACATGGAATCTCACCTCTGCGAGTTCTGAGCTCTTCACGTATTCCTAAAACAATAGCAATTTGCAAGTGCACGGTTTTCCCTTGAAGCAAATGAATGTGTAATAATCCATTAATGTGCTCAGTTAAATACAGCAAATGCAAATCGCTTTAATCATCATAGCTACAAAACATGTTGCCTTTATTTAAAAATAATTACAGTTAGCTGAGTGAAATCAGAAACGTTGGAGGCTGGAATTTGATCCGCCATCATAAACAGACGATGGGAAGCTGGCACTGATCCAAGGGTGCTCCCCTTCTCGGCGTCCTCTTTACATCTCTTTTGACCCCCGATTTCGTTGGGGTGTCCTGCCGACGTCTGTGTGGGAATGAGATCTGGGCCTTCCAGCCAACCCGGAGTGGGGTGCCCCTTCGCCAAGATGATAATGCTGTGAGGGATCGCTTCTAGCACGCAGAAGCTGTGCCAAGGTGTCCATCAGATGCTGAGGGCGAGGTGCAGAAGAGGCACCTCTAATCTGAAGCTGGTCATTAGCGCCCGGAGAGAAGGAGGAGAAGGGGTCACCGCTGAGGTGCCCCGGGCTGTGGCACACAAGCCACAACACTGGCATCTCTTGTAGATCACATAGGTGCGTGCACACACCTACACACACACACACTCACACACGCTCACACGTCCTCCACTCCCCAGAGGAAGGAGGGACAAACAATCGCAACCTGACTCCCTCTCTCTCTACTCTAAGAACCGCTGCTGAATTCGTGTCTCATCATTATCCCCCAAATAAAACCGAGTCGAGATTCTAAACGTATCTCTAAGGGATGAGACGAGTTCAAAACTGTTCGAGGAGGCGACACATCCCTGGTTTCGAAGGAGGCTTGTCCCCGTGCGAGGGCCGGGTCCCCGGATCGTCTCCGCTCTGAGGTGCGGTGACAAGAGTCCGTGAAGACGGGAGAGGATGAACATAACAGTCCAACAGGCTGTTATGAAACTGTGTGGTGTCTTTCTGTCCGTTAAAATGTGTCATTTTGATAAACAAGAAGACAGAAAGGCCGTATGCACCAACATCAGCTGACATGTCGTGGAAACATTTAGTGGACATTCGCAAACTGTGGCAGGGAGGGAGGGATTGTGGCAATTTCAAACAAAAACACACAGCAGGACTTAGAACACCACAAGCTGGAAGATCACAAACCGTCATGATATACACCCTGTAATAAAAGAAGAAAGACATTCCAAGGTATTCAAGATTTGGCTAAGATTTAGCTACGCAAAATAAAAAGATGAAACATATTTACTGCCATCTCGGTGGCAAAGCCACTGCTACCAGGGGAGGCCACCTCGGTTCTTTTACACAGATAAGTCATCCTAAATTAAATATTAAAGATGAATAGATATGCTACCCATAATAAATGACACACACGCGTTTAATTAAAAATAGATGGTGAATGTTACAAACGGGGCATTATCGTAATGCTATAGAATGGACCTGTTATGCTAAAAATGTGTCATCTTGCAAACACGCAAGCTCCACGCACAATTCACCCTTATTGTGTCTTATTAAAATTTTAAAAATAGCTATTTTAATTGTCAAGCCTTTGACAGACTGCTATAAAAACTTGACACTTAAGTTTCAATTTCACAAGAAGCATTTTAACGGCTCCTTTTCTCCGCATGTTTTGCTATCCATAATCCAGCTTTAAAAAAAAATTAAAATGTCATTTTCCAATTGTTTTATTTAGAGTACAGAGTGGAGCTGACTGCAGGGCTACAGGAAAACATGTTTAAATCTTTACAAATAAATATGAAAATTAGAACTCTATTTTCTGTCTGCTGCCGTCTGCGGTTTAGTTGTTGGTTTCAAAGCTTTCGGGGCGGGGGGGGGCCCAGGAAAGGAAGGGGAGATACCCGTGGGAGCTCGAGCTAGACCAGAGGGAGCAGGGGCTGTCAGAGAATTTTAGCACCAGCTTTTTAAAAGGATTCCCCATTTCCTCCACTTGGAATGTAAGACAAGGTGACAGATGTGACTCACAGTAGCCACAGCCAACGAATCTTCTATTAGGAAAAAAGGACACTTAGAAGTGGCATCTTCACTGTCACTGTGGAAATGCTTATGGTATCCAGCGAAGTGGCGTGTGTCCTTGAAGGCACTAGCATCTCCTTGGCGTCTTGCGGGAGGAAGACCGGGAGTCAGGGCCCCCCAAATGCCCAGAGAGCTGAGGAATCTGAGCGGCCGGAAGCATCCTGGCCAACTGCCCATTGTCGATCCGGGAGCTGCTTTGGGTTTGAAAATATATATATTTGGATAAACAAAGGAGAAAATTATGAAATTGACATGGTCACGTGATTGATGCTGATGACGATTTCCTTGGCATCCACGGGGTACCAGACCAAGCAGGGGCTTTGGCTTTGTCCCTTCACAGCCCTCCGAAAAGACGGACCTTCTCATTCCATCTCTGTGGATGGGAACAGTGACAGAGATGGAGGAACCACCCAGTGAGCATGTGGGCCACGTAGTTGTCACAGTTTCCCCCCTAGCAATGTTGGGGGGGCTTGCTTTACTCCAGTCCTCCCCAGCTCTCGAAGCCGTAAGACTTACAGTGCTGACGCTCTGATGGATGGAAACGCCATCTCATGATTTTCCTTTGCGCCTCTCCAATGTTTAGTCAAACATTCTTCACAGATACATTATGATTTATATGTCCTTTGCTACGAACTGTCTCTTCACACCTCTTGCCCATTTTACTGCGGGACTGTTCATTTATTTTGTAACTGATTTTTAAGTATTCTTTAAAAATTCTGGTAACACATATTCCAAGTGTTTTCTCCTAATCCTTAGCTCAGCTTTTCTTTTTCCTTTCCTTTCCTTTCCTTTCCTTTCCCTTCCCTTCCCTTCCCTTCCCTTCCCTTCCCTTCCCTTCCCTTCCCTTCCCTTCCCTTCCCC
>PVKZ01007178.1:0-25852 GCA_004027375.1 Macroglossus sobrinus | reverse complement strand
CACCACATGCGTGAAGTGAAGGGTGTATGTACCAAAGTCCACATTCCCTCCTCGGTTCATCAGAAAAGAAGTGGAAAGAGCAGACGCATCCACTGAACACAGCTGCGTCCTCCGTCCGACAGGCGGCTTCCGTTCTGCATTTCCACCCACACTCCCCGCTCGGCCGCCTTTTCTGCTCGCTTTGTCCTCAGCCAGGTTTCCTCTAGCTGATGGCAGCTCTGGGCTTATCGTCACAGCAGAGAGGGTGGCTCCGGCAAAGTTTCAGGCTGGCTTTTTACTGGGTCACCCCTGACCTGCGAGCAGGGGAATGGAATGTCTTGTAAATTGACCTATGGTGGAGGGAATCCCTGGCTCATATTAAAAAAACAGTGCAGCCCTCCGACTCTCTCCCCCGTCCTGCCACTTCCTCTCCGTGTTCCCAGTAGAGCTCTCTGCCCCTTGTTACGTCATCTACAGACGAAGCAGCAGAGCCTGAGACCTGCTGTACTTTCAGACGTGGTATAATTAAGTCGTAATCATCACATCAATCTTACGAGGCAGACATACATTATTGTAAAGGTTAAGCAACCGGCATAAAGTCACAGCAGGTGAGTGGTGGAGCTGGAGTCAGGAGTCAGGAGTCGTGTGTGTTTGCATAGACTCTGCTCTCGTCCTCACTGACCGCCGGTCTGGGGTGGGGCCTGAGCGTGGGGGTGTAGAGCTGCCCCCAGGCATTTGGGCCGAGCAGCAGAGCTGGGAACCACTGGTGCATGCCGCCAGGGAGTGACGAAGTTTCCCCGGGGTCACGATGCGGTGACAGGCTCGGCTCCCTGCTGCTCTGCTCCCCAGCTGGGACACGCCATCAGGCCTGTCTTCGTGCAGGAAACACCTCTGCCACAAGTAAGAGGTGATTGGAAAGTATTTCAGTAGCACACAGTGCGCGGGGCCCGTGGGTAGGAAGGCCTGGGCATAGTGCCGAGTGCCTTGAGGTTCTAGAACGCATTTGATTCCCCCCTCTCTGTGGCTTAGGTTGGCTGAGTTCAATAAGCTTCACTACCTATCAATGCTTTACTTAATAGTTTCTGTAGTTGGTGAATGGAGAGAAAGGAGGACTACTTTTGTTTTCCTTTCCACATGTTACTGGGATTTTTGTGTTCTCGTTTAATTAGGAAAATCAAATGATCAGATACTTGAGATGGAAATCTATGTTAGTAATATTCAGAGATGATTACATGTTCCATTTCCTTTCTTTTTTTTTTTTCCCCATGAAAAAGAAGCAGACAGAACTTATATCCTGAAAGAAAAATCACATTGACAGTCAGGGACCCCCACTGCCCTGCCCCCACAGGTGTTTGAGTTGTCCTTGGTCTCAGCTCACCTTCTTCAGGAACAGGCATGTATGCAAGGCCTGTTTGATCTCTCGTGTGCATTTTTGCTACTTAGCTTCCATTTAGTCCAGAGAGAGCTTCATAGCAAGGACTTAAGATGTATTTTGAGGGGGACACAATCAGACAGGTGTTCCCACACCTACCGGGGAAAAATAGAAGCTTCAGTGTACAGATAGAACTTTAGAGTTAAAAGAGAGCCAAGAACCAGTGGGTCGTAAGCCTGGCTGGACTTAGAATCACATGGAGAGCTTCAATAATACATTGGTGCCAGGACTCACCCCAGAGGGTCGTTCGGTTGGCCTAGAGTTGCAGGTGGAGGCAGGCAGAGGGGCTGGGGCCTCCTGGGACAGGGCTCTGCCTCCCAGTGACCGTGGGACACATGGAATCTCGCCCTAGTGCCCTGTGTGGCTCAGGTCCCATAGCCCCTGCTGTAGATTTTCCACGTGATGTCACACTTTGGTGCAGGGATCTGCAGAAGCCTCCAGCACATGTTCACATTCTCAGCACGGGCGTTAAGTAAAAGCACACGTAGGCCTGTCCTGTGGAGAAGACAGTCTGCTTCATAAGCAGTCCACATTGAGATCGGTCTCGTAGGTGGGTCCCCCCATTCATCGTCTCTCTCATGAGCACAGCACACAGCCGAATGTTCTGCCAGGTGGTCTGTGTGGCGGGAGTTATTTCTCCTGCCTCAGAAGCCGAGCCCTGACCTTCTCGCCCAGGTCCCTTTGTCAGGCAGCAGCAGGGCCTTGAACAAGACTTTTCTTTTGCCTGTCCAGGGTGCCAAAACAGAGGAAGCCGTCCCAGAGCCTCGCAGTTCCCCCAAGGGCTCGCAAAGCCTTTATCCTCTGATATTTACTCAACACCTGACACCTCCTGAGATGCTTTACAATTGTTCTGGGAAGAAAGCATTCTTCCTCAGGTGCCTATTTTTAGACTTGAAAAAGCCCACGGTCAGATCTATTCACTAAACCTGTTGTTTGAAAAGCACGGGGATCTTTTGTCTTTCAAAGTTCAGCATTCTCTGGCTTGTTGACCCCCTGAACCCGCGAAACTCTGCAGTGCTCTGTCTGGGATTATGTCTCTTCCCTCCTCCTGACCACACTCAGAACCACAGGTAGTGAGTGACCTTTACACCAGAGTAGATGAAACAGTACAATGGGAGAAAGAAATTTACCTCAACACGGTGAAGCTCCAGTTAAAACGAGAATGACTGGTATGTCTCAGAAGTCCTCCTCTGCCCTGGGCATAACCGGTCCAGCTCGACTGGTTTGAGCTTTGGGCTGTCCGGTTGGCTGTCCAAGTTCAGGACAGGCCCCTCTGATGGTGACCAGCTTCAGCAGGGAGCAGCTATCAGGATGGATCATGAACTCTGTGAAAGAGTTTTCAGGCTTTGAGGTGGGGCTGTGGCAATCCCCATCAATTGTCTTTGGCCAGGGGCTTTGTCTTTTTTCTTCACACGAAGGGTTCGTTCGCTTATAACTAATGGCAACCAGGTCACTTCCAAGGCAGTGATAATGCAGGGAGAGTCCCAGAACGGAAGGGCAGTGGTTGGGGGCAGTTCTAAGTCTTCCCTCTTCTTCCTTTTTTCTTCCATTTCCCACTTTCCTTCTGTCCTTGCTTTTTCCGTCCCTTTCACTTTATGGAGCCACACAAGAGAAGCCAAGTATCTTTTATTTCACAGTACTCGCTGAATAAAAGTTTCAGAATTCATGTCATTACGTTTAAAGTAGGCGAATTAAATACGCTCTAGAGAATTCTCTAAAGGAAAACCAAAACTCCGGTAAAACCAAGCCAAATGTTCCTTTAGGCAAAATGGAAAAAAAAAAAAAAGCTTGTTTTTTTGGGGAAAAAAGGATATACATATAGAAAAGATTGGAAAAGCTGCACAGCAAAATATTAACCCCACATCTGGGTGGTAGAATAATCAGTTATTTTTGCTTTTTATATTTTCGGAATATTTAGAAAATGTTATTCAATGTATAAAGTTATCAAATATTTAGAAATAAAAATGTGCATGCCTCACGATCTCACTAACAAACTTCAAAGGAATTCATACTAAGGAAATAGTGAAACATGTGTAAGTATATTCTTACATATTCCAAATATTAACTATAAGAATAAAGAATTGCTTATCATAATGAAAGAGTTAAAACAACCTAAATTAGCTTCATTATGGCATATCTCTAAAACGAAACAGTACAAAATCATTAAATATTGAGTTGTAGATGCATATTTAATGATATGGAAGCATTTTATAACTGAATGAAAAGGAAAGTCACAAGTCGGTTTGTATAATTTGATCCCATATTTTTATAAGAGACACATATACAAAAATATTGAAGCTCTGGAAGGGTATTCATATGTTAATGTAGTAATAGTGTATCTCAAAGAAGGGAATTCATGGGTATTTATTTTCTTCCTTCACCTGTGTGTGTATGTTTAATTTTCCTGTAAAGAAGCTACACTGCTTTCATAGGAATTACAAAAATTTATTTCAGTTTTAGAAAATAATTGCTTCTTTGAGTGAGAACCTGAGATTTAAACCTCATTGTTGACCTTTTACCCCTATTGTTTAAATCCATCTTCTTACACCTTCAAGAGAATTAAAACAATGATAAGAAGAGCTTAACATGACAAACTGATTTTAGAATGGACTATTGATCATTATAATGGTTGAGATTTTTAATTGTTATTTATATCAATGAATAGTATTCTTTTTTCTTCTCTGGTGTGTTTGGGTTTGTATAGCAGAAGTGTTAGTACTTTGGACTATACTTTATTGAAGATTAGAAGCTTAATCTTTGCAATGGGAAGCTAAATCATGAAGCTTGTTCTAAATGGTGTTATATATATATGGTAAGTGAAACTCTGAGCCCCAAGGGCTTGGCAACAGAGGCTGTATTTCAGAATTCAGAAACTGTTTCTGTGTCTTTTTGAGTTTTGCAGCTATGTTTTCTGGTCTGAGGCTATCTGAAGGCTGGCTCCGAAGTTATTGGTAAATTACTAAGGAAGATATTAGCTTCATTCTGCAGCAGCTTAGAATGTCATCGGTAAGATGGTCTCCTTACAGAACAATGGCTTTAAGCTAGGGCTTGGTGTATAACTACTGTGTTAAATTAAATGCACACATGACGAGCGATGAAGACTTCAGAAAAATAAGACTCCGATGGGCATTGATAGGCAGGCCCGAATAACCCAGCGCAAGCATGGTACTTGGCACCTGGTGGGAGCTTGATAAATACTTGCTGAATGAGATGCCATCTGAGCTGGCTTTCCAGCCTGGGTTCCCGAATTCACGAGCCTGGATCATGAAACTGCCCACGCTACGCCTTCCATAGGAGCATTCTGAGACAGTAAGATTCAGTGAGTCGTTCACGATCACAAATGATTCCTGATCCCCAACACAACTGGTTGCGTGGCAGGTGCACCATTAATTTACTGACACCTGGCTTATCCAGCGTGGTGACTCCTCTTAGCCCTTTGACAGTCTGCCACTTACTTTATAATGTTTTTTCCGGGCTGCCTTGACAAGCTTTGAAATGTCTACAAGTTTCTCTTGTTTCCTGTCTATCGGAACCCAAGCACCACCACCCTTCTGCTGGGTTGGCTGGCTGGGATGCAGCCCACAGGTGCTTGTGTCTTTCAGTGCAGGTCAGCAACCATCTAGTCGTGTTGAGAGATGCTGTGCCGAGCGCTGGAGAACACAGAGCTTTGGTCCTCCAAGAGTTTATTATCAGTTGCTAATTTGAGCTCAGCTTGGTCCTTAAACATGGGCCATAGTTTTCCAGATATTAAAAAAAAAAAAAGAGGCAAAATCATTCTTTAATACTGGGGTCCTCAACCCCCAGTCTGTGGAATGGTACTGGTCCATGGCCTGTTAGGAACCGGGCCACACAGTAGGAGGTGAGCGTGGGGTGGCGGGGCTGTGGATGGGTGGGAAGCGAGCAAAGCTTCATCTGTATTTGCAGCTGCTCCCCAGTGCTAGCATCACCGCCTCAGCTCCACCTCAGATCATCAGGCATTAGATTCTCGGAGGAGCACCAGTCTCTGGTGCCAAAAAGGTTGGGAACTTAGAGCACTACACTGCTTTAAAGTGTAGTGTTGTCTTCCTTCATGCTTGCTTAATTTCTGATTGTTTTAAAGAATCAGTATCCAAGTTGGATATGTCATGTTCCAATACGACACAGCAGCCTGTGTGGCCTTTGGGATGTGCTTGTGATGTGTGCAAGGTTTTTAAAGTAAAGTGGCTAAGAAAAGAACAAAGCCTGTGTGTGTGTATGTGTGTGTGTGTGCGTGTGCATGTGCACTCACGTGTGCATGGTGGCTGTGGCGGGGGTCATGTGGGCTGTATTTTTGATATAAGCTATTTTATGGGAGCTATTTTTTTCTCTATCTCATATGAGTGTATACATCTGATTGGACGACCGAATGTACTAAAATTTACCTCATGAATTCATTTGGTATAAAATGGAACTAAATATCAGTCAATAACTTAATTTTATAGTTGTTTCAAGTAATATATCAGGGTAATGTGAGTATAAAAATGCAGGATGTCTTACACAGTGTAAAGTCCTAAAAATTTCTATCTTCTTTTATAACTAAAAGAGGCATCTTCTGTTGTGCACCAAGCAGATGGTGCTGCTACGTGGAGAAAGATTTGCCAGCTGTGGCATAGCCGATCACCCAGAGTGTGGACCAGGCTTTTTTACAGCTGCCTATGACACCCATATGTATTGTCCTCATCCTAGTACCTGCTTAGAAACCACCAGTATTTTAAAGACGACCCCAGTGACACCACTTAAATATGAATTTTCCAATTTCTTTTTCCTCCATGGCTGTCACTTCCTTCGGCAAATTTTTCCTAAGGCTCTTGTTGTTACCTGCTTTTGAGAGCCTCCTGAATAGACTCACCAGGGATGGATGAAGGCTTGGGGGAGGGGGAGGGGAGTTAGGAGCATTCCTTTAAATGTCACCTGATTGGTAGCTTTTTGTTTGTGACCTGATTTCCAGCACATTCTCTATCTACTCCAGCTGCACAGAAAAACTCCGGGACCCACCCACTAGTCAGGGCCCAGCTCAAAGGTTGTCTCTGCTATGTTCTGGGTCTTCGGCTGGTCCTTTCGCTTGGAAGAGATGCCTGCCTCATATTTGGCTCTTGGCTACTATATTCTGGTAGCTCACCAGCTCTCTGCTTCTCTTTTCTCTGTCCTTGGAATTTCTCTTTGTCACCAAACCAGATGTTGGGTGGGGGCACAGGACGGAACGTTTCATCCTCCCTTTGTATTTAGTGGCCCGTGGGAAAGAAGGAAGGTTGCATAGAAGATTTGGTGGGGAAGCACAAAGGCGCTTGAGCAGCTCCGCTAGCTGTCAGGAGGTTAGGTCAATGCAATGCCGCAGGGATTCCAACGAGCGGCCTCTGGGAGAATGGATTGATGGTAGTGTCGTTCCACAGCTGCAATATGCAGGAGCCACCACCAGATGGCAGTGGTGGCCTCTTTGCCCTTGGGACTCTGTCACTCCCCTTCGGAACAGCGAGGGTCTCTAGAAGCACAGCCTTGACCCAGATATTCATGCCATTGTCATTCATATCGACGAGTGGTATTATAAGCAATCCTGTGAATTCCATGGACAGAAATGGCCTTTTAAAGGGCAGCATTAAAGAAAAAGACTTCCTGGCTCAGTTGAGAGCAGATTCTTGAACAATTTCAGCTCTTAAAACGGGGCATGTTCTTGGCATTGAAATGAGAAATTACAGGGAATTTGGGGCAAAAACTCTAACTTGGTGTCTCCAGCAGAGTTTGCGCTGAGGGGCCCTATGACCTGGCTTTGATCGTTGTACGCCAAAATGACTTTTAAATTGGCCTCCATAATGTGCTAGAGACATCGGTTCAAATAGAAAACAGAAGAAACATCTTTTGCTGTTGGATACACATTGGGTCAGTTACTAAACTGAAGGAGACGGGGTGCCCGTGGTCGGGTTAGGACAGTACTGTCAGGGCCACACGCTACTGGAAGGGAGTGAGCATAGACAGAGCGGAGGCCCGTTGACCGTGGGACAGCTGGTCTCCCCACCTGGGGTCTCACTGATCCCTCACAGCCATTCAAGAAGGAGTTTTCAAGGCCCCCCTTCCCCAGACAAGGAAGCCAGAGGTGGGACAAGTCCTCAAGCTAGTGAGGCCACGGAGATGGAATCCCAGCTAGCTTTGTCTGATGAGAATTATCTTTCTATATACATGTACATATATATATATATATATATATATATATATACATACATATATGTACACACACACACACACACACACACACACACACACACACACACACACACACTGGAGCAGTTATTTAAACAGAAGAATCCAGAGGGCGTTTTTCATTTTCTTCAATGTCCTTCCTCTCCACATTGGCATGAACATTTAGGGAGAAAAAAAATGCCATTAATTTTCTAAAAGGAACATTCTGTACACTTTGGGGTTCCAGAGGTGGCAGGGTCACCTCAGCCAGGCCACACACACACACACACACACACACACTTATTACGGTACGGTGATCAGCTGCTTGCTCCCTTGCAGGAGGCTTTGCTGTGGGGGCAGTGTCCTCGGCTCGCGGTTGTTGGAATTGCGTGGTGTTCTCCCGAATAATCCACGAAGTTCCCCCTCGTAGTCATTGGTTCTGCTGCCTGTGATGAGCCGCTTCCCTCTTCCCCACGTCTGTCTGCTCCCCGTGTGAGCGAGGCAGCACCCGCGGCAGCTTCCAGCCCAGGCAAGCGGCTGCAGTTCAGCGCCAGCCGGTGCAGCTTGCGGGTGTGCGGGGTGGGTGGCTCTCCGTGGGGGCCCCACCTGGGTGGTCACCGCCGCAGAGGCCCCCCTCTCAGAGCCTTCCTCCTGCTCCGGGCTGTTGATCACCTGTCAACAGAGGGAAAGGCAGATCCTCAGGCAGATAGATCCTCGCTGCTGTTGTTAGGGGAACAGATCACTATCTGTCTCTAGACCAGCCTCTCTCTCTCCCCTTTAAAACGAGGTCTTCCTGCCGTGAAGCTGGTAAGTGCCACAAAGGATTCCATTTCCCTTCATTACCATTAGGAGACTGTCCTCTTATAATGGATTAATTAGCTTTAATGTGCTATAATTGGTGGAACCTTCCTTCCTTCCTTCCTTCCTTCCTTCCTTCCTTCCTTCCTTCCTTCCTTCCTTCTTTCCTTCCTTCCTTCCTTCCTTCCTTCCTTCCTTCCTTCCTTCTTTCCTTCCTTCCTTCCTTCCTTCCTTCATGTCCATTAAACATCCTTTTCGCATGCTTCAAAAATCAAAACGTATGTAGGAAAAGATTTTAATAATGTGTCTAACCTATGTCATCTTGTATGAAACCTGTTTTTTTTTTTTCAGTGCACTGAAAAATTAATATATAGATATTGCTCTCTGGTGCCTCCCCCTTCCCTTCTGTGAATAAATGACTGCATTTGTCGTTACTGTGTGCCTGAAATGTCAAAAATAGACACCGGCAAGGGATCTGCCATGCAGAGTTCAGAAATTTCATCCCCAGGTGAAAAGAGGGACAGCTCTGTTATTGCTTTCTTTCCTTTTTTACAGTTCTTTGTGGGTTCAGTTCGGTTTAAAGCATTGCTAATGCAATCTGCTAGGTAAATCCATTGTTTTGGATTTACCCCCTGGGATGCAAGCCCCCTGCTTATTTATTTTATAATCTTTACAGGAAATGCTTCAGGCTGAGTTAACAGGACTCCTCACTATACCTTGCAGATTAAATGGTTTTGCTCTTAAATGGATAGCTATTCGGTTATGAACTTTAAAAAAATTGTAAATGAGTTGCCTGGTTCCTTAGATCATTATTCATTCATTGTCTTCACCCCCCACCCCCATTCTTCAGTCTCCAAACAACATAGAAACTTGGATCCCCTTTTAAGAGAAAATTAAACTGTCAATATTTTCTTGAACTGTCAATTAAGGAGTTACTCACATTCAATGTTGTTAAAAATACGTATAGAAATTGATCTCCAGGAGTCTCCTGTCTGTCTAGTTGAGGTTAATCTCAGTAGCAGGAATTAGTGTGGTTCTACTTTTTTTTTTTTTTCTTTAACTTTCATCACCAATAATGCTTTATGGCAAATATACAATTGGAGGAAAACAGCATTATGTAATAATAAAACAGCTCAGATGGAGGAGCTCCTGCTGAGTTTTGATCGGGATGGAGAGGGGTTCGGGGGAGGAAGCCCACGCACACGCAGCCGCTCGGAGCGCATCGGAACAGGCACTTGTCGGGTGCCTGCAAAGCCGTGCCTGTCTGTAACAACGTGTGCAGTTGAACTTCTGACCCTGTTTGCTTGATGGTGACTTCTCGGTTTGCTTGAGCATCGAGTGGCCTTGGATGTGTGGTGTGTGGGACACACAGCAGAGCAGCCTGACGGGTAGGGAACTGCCGACTTCCTTTGTGTGTGACTTGACATTGTCAAGTCTAAGCTGTCACCCGACAGGGAGTTAGTTAGTTGTTGCCACTGACAGATGGGAAATTGGAGGCATAAACTCAGGAGACCTTACCTGTTCAGAACTCCTTACCTGTGAACTCCTCTGTATGTGAGGTGATGGTTAAAAAAAAAAAAAAACCTAGTGAATTAACTGCAGCTGTGGGTGGAGAACTGCTGTGAAGAAAGGAATCCCCCAACCCCTCCAAGACACCCCTCCTCGGTTCTGTTCCCTCTGTGCCATCGTGGCGCCCTTCTCCTGAAATGACCCAAACTGGCTGTTTGGCAACAAGAGGCTGCTACTTTATCTGAGTGCATTTTTTCAGCTTATGAGCCCCACATCCTTTGCCAAGGGGCCGGTGTGCCTGGTTAATGATCTTTTGTGTAAATGACCCTGTGCCCTGATTGACATTTCACTTGATGGGTACCCGACAGGTTGAACTGTGTGGTGCCCCCCGTGTGATATATCCCCTGCCAGCCGTCTGCCCACCTGTGGGAGCTGGGCATAGCCAGTTCTCGCTCTGTGTGTACGATTTCCCTTGCGGGGAGCTCGGTGTGAGCCACGTGAGGTGGAACCGAGGATCCCGAGCAGAGGGGCGCAGCTGCAGAGCATCCGGGGTGGTGGAGGGAACCCCGAGACAACCTGCTGGGCTTTTCTGCTGAACCCGCTTTAGGGGAGGGTTGCAGACTCGAGTTCTCCCAGGTGGTGGGGATGGTGGGTGACCCTCGGGTCCCAGCCTCAGATGCTGGCTGCCCGGGTCTCTTTACGTTGCCTTGGCAACCATCCGCTCCCCTCGCCTTCTTTCTGGTAGGTCACCTGTTGGCACCTGTCCTTGGAGGAGACAGACATGTGGCTAGTCCTGTCGCTCACAGATGGGCGGGTTAGCCGTCTGACCTGAGTACATGGTGGTGGTGACACCTAGAAGAAGACAGGAAGTCACTTTCATAGCCACAGAAATGAGGAACATCTTCTCTATAATTTTAAGACACAACGTTTACAGCCAGTTTTTAAAAATCCAGCAACACCAAGCTCAGTCTCTCAGGTGTCCCCTAAGAATGACTCTTCCTGTGTAACTGTTGGTTATTGGAGTATTCCTCTCCGCCCACCGCCAACTGAAGCAGAGCGACAGAAAAGAAACCGGGGGACATTCTCCTAAAGCATTTATGAAGCACAGACTTCCATGACAGCTTTTCATCTTTCCCTGGCCTTCATTTCTCCCAGGGAATGGGGGTCTGTTTAAATTGCTGGCGGCAAAACGATCCTTGGGCGGTGTGCCTGTGGTCCTCTGAGGCAGACGGTGGTGGGTCGGGTGGCACCCAGTGGTCATGAGTTGTCCATCTTGGCCTCTTTCCCAGACCAACTTGTGCCTCACGTTTGGCTGGGTTGGCAGCTGGTTGTAGAATCTGAGGTTTACTTTAGAATCCTGGGATGGAAAAGATTAAGAATAACTTCTAACCCAAATTCCTTTCTTCTAGGAAGGAATTATCAAGGCGATACATTCTAATTATTTATAGCTTTACAAAATACTCATAATAGTTGAGGGAGGGAAACCATGTTTTCCTTCTTTGCTCACCCATAGCAATTGTATTTTCTGAGACAAAATACCGGTTTACATGGTCAAATAAAAGATTTTTTTCAAAAGCCATGTAATCTGCGTTGCAATCTTCCATTGCTATTGATATCATATTATATTTATGTATGCATAACTCACATTGCTTTAATCATCCCAATGTTGCCTCCTCCCTCCAGGGGGACATTTGGACTGTCCTTTAGTGGGGACAGACCAGGGGTGCTGCTCAGGCTTCCACAGTGCACAGGGCGGTGCTCCACCACAGAGAAGTGTCCAGATGAAGTATCAGTAGGGCTGAGGTGGAGAAGCCTTGCTCTGAGGAACGTACACATTTAGGAATGTCACAGACAATCTGAAATCTCTGGGCAGCTTATCCATAAGGAGTAAAAGTTTTCTGCAAAAGTGTGTAATGGGGCCCGGTTGAATGAACAAAGTGATGGAGCATATGGATTGTAGAACATAGCGTTACGGTAGTAAGATACATTTCTTTCAAGTTCGAGTGATTGGCAAAGCATCTTATTTTAGCATCATTTATTTAGTAGGTAGTTACTCGAGAGTTGGCTGGTATCGTCGGCCTGAGCCGAGGGTTCGTTTTCCTTGTCAGGCAGGAAGAGGCTCCGTCTGTGGAGATCACTGTGGCAGCCAGTGGCACCTGTCCCCTTGCCACTGTGGCAGACCTGGTCGTGGTCATGTCATCTCAGTGGCCCTCTGTGGCCGAGGACAGGAGCGTCCCTGCTCGCCTCACTGTGTCGTCGGAGACTGAAAAGAGAAGGACGTGTAGAATTCTAGTCACAGAGGGAAGCTCAGCCACTTTAGTCTAATACCTTCCCTTCCGTAGTAAACTCTAGCCTGGGTTAACTTTCCGTCTCTTACTCACTCCGATGGGCTTCCTGCTTGTTTCAGCGTTCAGAGCCAGTTGGTGCCTGCTCAGTGAGTGCCCTTTGCAGCTGAGCATGTGCTCATGTTCGGCAGCTTTTGTTCCTGCCTGGCTCTGGGAAATAGTCAAGGTTACCTTTTTAAGGGTTGTATAGGTTTCAGATCCCCCGAGAAGCTAGTTGTTGACCTGACTTAAACCACACACAAACATTGCATGACTGAACCAGTCTTCGTGACCGAAACTGACTTCATATACCTCAGCTCATTTTTCACAGGTTATGCCTTTGACAAGTGTGAGTTCTCCAAGAAGGTGGTTACTATAGCTACAGGGTTAGTGTGTTGAAAATCTCACTCTTGATGGTGGTTTATGTAATATTTGCATCTTTCTTGGGCTCAGGAGACCTTGAGAACATCATTTTTAGTTCTTTATGCTTGTATTTGCTGTATGTGCTTAAATAGCCTTTCTATGGTGAATTTTAAGGTGCAAGAAAGCCACAATTACATCCTGGAACAGGACATGAAGGAAAAATAGGAAACCTGAATAAAATATGGACATTAGTGGATGATAATATCTTAACCTTGATTCATTAATTGTGACAAATGTACCATATTAATGCAAAATGGTCATAACGGGGGAGACTTTATGGGGTGTATGAGAACTTTCTGTACTAGCTTTGCACTAAGTCTATACGTCAACAACAGTTAAAAAATAAAAACCCTAAAATTGCCGCCACTTTGTTAAAGGACTAGAGTGGTAAGTGTTAACTGTTTTCTTGTTCTTGGAACTACGCTGCCACAAAGTCGAGCTCCTGTCTTCCTCTCAGCTTTCTGCTCGGGATAGCCACAAAGTGCCTCTTTTCAAAACGTGCCTAAATCAGTTTGAACAGTTTCAGGCCATATTCTGTGATTTTTCATTTGCTTGCTATTGCATGGACTTGTTTCTAGGGGGTCAAGTTAACAGACTAAACAGAATTTTCAAGTTAAAAAGTTACATCAACAGAAAATTTACTCGTAGGTGCCGCCTGAAGTACTATCGTCTGGGGATGCTACCAGCAGGGTGCTGGTTGGACAGTGGGACGTGTCCCTGTTTCTGCTGCGCCTCCAAAGGCATCTGGGTGACAGATGTCATTGTCTCCCTGCAGCCTGGTGGAATTCAGTGCCTCTCGGTTGGCATAAGGAATTGTGGTTTCTGGGTTCATAAAGCCACAAAATACAAGTGTGGGTCTGTTGTGTTTGATAACTCACCAAAAGTGTTATTTTTGTGTCAAAGCAAACATGGATATATTATGGGAGAAGCAAACAATTCGCATGAATTTTTAAAGTCCTACTGGAAATTGCGGGCCACACTCCAGGCCTCTGGTCCCCACCGGGCTCTGTCGGCCTGTGAACGGGAGACTAGGAGATAGAATAACTTGAGTCTGAATTTGTGTGAGTCAGTCACCTGAGTTGTTAAGTGGGCATAATAGTCATCCTGGAATTCTGCTGTGAAAACGGAGTGATATAAAACAGGATGATATGAAACGTAAGCCCCTCAGTAACCTTTCATTCCCTCAAGCTCCGGCCTCCTTTGATATCTGATTTAACAGTCGTGGCTTTTCAGGCTATAAACTTGCCCCAAGTTTTCAAAGCTGGAAAAAGACCTGAGCCGTGGGCTCATCTTTCTCACTTTCCAGACGGATTAGAGATGCAGTAAACAGAGGCCTTTCTGTTAAACTCTCCTTCCCTCTGCCCACTGTTGGCCAGGCTGTCTTCTAGGGCAGCGAACCCAGCCTTTTTAGTCTCAGGGCTCCTATGAGAATCTAATGCCTGATGGTCTGAGGTGGAGCTGAGGCAGTGATGCTAGCTCTGGGGAGCGGCTGCAAATATGGATGAAGCTTTGCTCACTGGCCTGCCACTCACTTCCTGCTGTGCAGCTTGGTTGCTGACAGGCTATGGACCAGTAGCATCTGTGGCCCAAGGGGTGGGGACACCTGACCTAGTTGGTTATGATAAAACTAAGCAAAATGATTTGAGAGCATATTACTTTAGGTACATACTATTCCAAAGACAGGTTAGTATATTTTGTGTTCCCAATAAGCTCAACTTATAAAAGAGGGTAAAAATTACATGGGTGTCAATTCATATGTTTTTTTCCTTTTTCTTCTTCCTTTTTTTTTTTTTTAAGGCTAGGTAACCCTAACTTGGTTAACCTCACAGATTGCAAGGACCTTGTCACTTACAATCCCATATTTTTAATTTTTTACACCTACAGCACTAGTTCTTCCTAGATGGTCTCCCATCCAAATACTAACCAAGCTAGACCCTGCTTAGCTTCCGAGATCAGATGGGATCGGGCTTGTTCAGGGTGACATGGCCATAGCCTCATGTGTTTTTTTAAAGATAAATATGGATCTAGGGCAGTGTTTTTCAAAGCATGTTCCATGGACCAGCAGTATCAACAGGGAGCTTGTTAGAAATGCATGACCTTGGGCCCAGCCTCACGAGTCTGCTTTTAATTGGACTCCCAGATAGATGCCTCACGCACAGTCAAGTTTGTGGTGGTCCGGTGGCCTCCTTCAGGAGAGGACACAGCTGTGGTTTATCAGCAGGGACCGTGCATGGTCCTTTTCGACAAGTGGGTTGACCCCCTCCTCCTGATGAACCTCTCCAGCCTGCCCGCCCCTGCCTCGCACCATCTCCCCTCTGTATGGGGCTCAGCCTCGATCTCTTCAGGGTCGAGGTCTTTTCTGGTAGTACAGCCTCCGTCTTCCCATTCTCCCTTCATACTCAGCCTTCATCCCTCTGGCTTTGTCTTTGTTATGCCAAGCTCCTTGCGTTGGGTGAGTGCTCTTGCTTTCATTTCCTGATGCGGTTCATGCTGATTTGTGTATTTACTTAATTTATTGTGCATTCTCTCATTGTTGATGTTAAGGGCCTTAAAATGCTTGCTGGTGTGTCTGTCCTCATCATCATGATGATCATCATCACCATTTCTTTGCTGCTGCTGCGATATGTGTGCAGATAAAACTGATAATATTAGGCCTCAATGCATCCTTAAATAAAACTTAATTGGCAATTGCTCCTTAAATTATCCAGAAACTGAGTTGGCAAGTTCAAGTGACTACAAGTGGTGAAATCATTGTCATAGCAGAATCCTTTACTCTTGGATTCAGTATTTCCAATCTCTCTGACATTTCAGCTTAGAAGGTCAGTTTTTGGAAAGTGGAAGTAATAATTTACCCAGAATCAGGGCTAAGGTTTATACCAGAGGAAAGATTTTCATTATAATAATATGGAGTCTTGGTCAATGTACAAGAATAAGAGATTTTTTTAAAAAGGTATCTTTTTATACTAAAAAACAGATGGTATTTTTCTAAACGTTGTTAGCTGCACCCAAATTAGTAAATGTTAAAATAACTATGACTGGTAAAAACATTTTTCAAATTCCTTTTGCTTTTTATATAATTAAATGAAATTCTTCACTTGGTAGTTGATCTCTCAGATACATTTGCCAGACTGTCTGAGACAATAACTAATGAATCAGACCCTAAAAACATATAGCCTGTGAAAAGTAACAACCGTATGTGGCAATTTACAGGGCATAATTAATTAAAGAAATATTTTTGGTATGTAAAAATTTGTGCTAGTAAATCTTAGCCTGGCTTAAGTGAATCCAGATCAAATCAGCTGCGATGAAAAAGCTGCTGCTTCCAGCCACAGAAAACCACCAGTTCAAAGAATGCTTTTAATTTAAAAATTCAACCCTTTTTGAATTCGGAGGCCTAGCTGACTTTATTACCCGATTTGTCATGGTATCCATCTGCACTTCACTTATTAGGTGCTAATATGTTTACAAAAATAGTTAGGAATGTTTCATTCCTTCACAGTACGTGTTTATTTTGCTTTTGGTGTATATATGACAGGTGTCTGTCTGGAACACAAGGAGGACTGAGTCCCTGGACTTCAAGATGTTTACAGTTCAATAGAAACCTTAAAATTCCCACTGGGAAGGGTTTCATGGTGACACTAGCCAAGTGAATAAGTAGGTGAAAATTCCTCTTGTCACGTCATGGATATTTGACGTGTTAACTGGTGATAGGTCATGGTATATGGGAACTGCATGTTTCTGAGCTTCAATTAGTCTTTTAAAGTCAGGTTAAGAATTTCCGTCATGTTTGTAGGATTCAACAGTCACTACATAAAGAGTTTCGGAAGCATTGTACGTCTTTCTGAGAGCCACTTATGTAAAAGTTTAAAAAAGAAGGAAGAAGTTGCTCAAAGGCACTAGAAAAAAGATCAAATGGTTTGAGATGAAACAAAACTCTCCAACTTTGAAATCCACAGAATATAATGAAGAAATAAATAATAGTTGGAAAGTGACAATTAGGGAAAACAGAAACTCAATATCCTATCAAGTAGAATGTGTATCTGATACAAATATCCAATAGGCTGTGAGCACCTCAGTACAAGAATTTGGGTTGTGAGTTAAACGAATTGAATAAATGTTATTTTATGAATAATAAGATATTCTAAGATCATCTACTGAATGTGATAAGTAATACAGAATCAATTGTAGGTCTCCTCATGTATTATGACCTATTTGTGTTTCTTGCTATTTAGATCATTAGTTGCTAATGAACTAATAAGGATTTATGGTCACCAGCTACTGCTTACACCGTCATGGGTCAGCAGTAATCTCTTAGCCAACATTCCTGGTAATCTGTTGTGTTCACAAATGGCCAAAGGAATAACAGATTAAAGAAAGATAAATATAGTCACCTGGCAAAAATATTTGGCCTTACTCAAAATAAATGAAAGTTAAATTTAAGAGACATGTTTTTGGTAAAAATATTTGAAAGTTTGTTTTATAATCATAAGTAGCTTGGGTTATGGTGTCTGGGGTGGAGGTGTGGGCGGGAGAGAGGGAGGGGGCAGCTGAAGGGACTGGGGAGGTTGTCAGCTGGGAGAGGGACGTGAGATGATTAAGTTAATTGGTGGAGAATAAGAATAGAAAACCTGGAGGGTATAGACTCCTGAAATTTGGGGGCTTTCCATTAGTCATTAGGTGAAGACTGACGGAGAGATGGTGGAAACCACCAGTACTTAAGGAAGAAAATTATCGTGTAAAATCAAAGGTCCCACACCCTTTTCCTGGTATTCAGGTAGAGTATAGTTCTTTCTGGTCCCGACCAATTCCCAGCTTAGCTTTCCTTTTCAGCCAAACACTTAACTGTTGTTCTCATCACACGGAGCTGCTTGAGTTCCCTGTTTATGTCCCCGAGTTCCCTGTTTATGTCCCCCCCTTGCCGTGCCATTCTCCATGCTGTGTCTCGGGCCCTCTTCCTGTGGGTGTGTGCATGCGCTCATGCATGTGTGCATGCATGTGCCTGAGCCCTGCTTACTCGGCGAGGCCAAGTTCAAACACCAGCTTCCGGAAGTGTGAGGTCTCCCTTAGTTCCTTTCAATTGCAATAAGGCAATTCTCGGAGGAATCAAGTGTGCCTCCCTGTGCGTGGAGTGTAGGTTGAAACCCCCAGCCTAAGGGTGGCTTAGCCGAGCTTGATAAAGTCAGTTCACAGATTCCACCAAGTGTTCTAGTCAGACGAAACCAGTTTACTCTTCGTGGAGCTGTGTTTGCAGTGGGATGCCACCTCCTGTCCTCAGATGTAAGTCCTTGAAGGACACATGCACCTGAGGAGCAGACGGGTTCATCTTTGGCTGCCATGGTAACAGTAGATGGGGAGCGCTGGCATTTGAGCTGAAGATCTGTGGGTGAGATCCTACGGAAAAGCAGAGAGAGAGAGTCTAGGTGAAAGAAGAGGCAAGAGGACAGGCTACATACAGCAGCGACGTGACAGCAGAGTTGCTGGCTAGACGGGAGGCGTCACGTGTGTGTACAGTTAGGCAGAGGCCTGGCAGTTTGCTTCTCCTCGACCTCCTTTGGCGTATAAACAACATTAACAAGCGTGCAGGAGGCCATTGCATCCCACCTGTGCACGTCTATGGGTCACCCCGGTGCCACAGAACTGCCTTGTGATGAGAAGATGGGGGACCCTCCGATATGGTACCCCCACTCCTCCCTGCGCAAGAGAAAGCCTCCCCTCCCACTTGCTTTTTGCACAACAAGAACACACTTCGGTCATCTCCTCCCTTCCTGTTAAGCTTTAGCAGGTAGCTGTTAGCTACAGGTGGTTAGGAATGTGTCCACCAGAAAGCGAATTTTAAGTGTTTCGAAATATGCTATGAGAATAGCTGGAAATTTTAACTGGCCCGGCTAGCTAACCATAACAAGTAGCTAACTGCCAGTGAACCTTGGGTAACAGAGATTATCCCCTTTAATTTTGACAGGTGAAAACTAGAGTGCCATGCAGAAAAAAAAAAAAAAAACAGCCCACCAAATACTCCATTTTAAAGATTTTTCTGGGGGAACTGGAAACAATGCTCGTTTGTAGGCCTTGAATGTGAACTACGACTCATAGTTCAGGAGTCGTATTTCCCCCACGGTGAAGAATGGGTTACAGCAGTTAGTGTTATGTGCGGATGGTCGGAGTGGGGGGTGTTGTCTCCAGGATGGGTTTTTAGGAATATATTAGGAATATATTAAGGTACAGTGGACCCTTGAACAATATTAGAGGCACTGAACCCCTGCACAGTCGAAAATCCGCCTGTAACTTTTGACTCCCCCAGGACTTAACCTGCTAAGAGCCTGCTTGTGACTGGAACCCCAGCTGAGCACACCAACAGCCAGTTAAGGAATTTTGTGTGTTAGAGGCATTATATACTGTAGTCTTACGCTAAAGTGAGCTAGAGGAAAGAAATGTTCTAATGAAGAGAATATACATGGACTGTATTTACTGAAAAAACATCCACGGATAAGTGGACCCGTGCATGCAAACCTGGGCTGTTTGAGGGTCAGGCTGTGCTGGGGTCGCCCGTCGGGTGCAGGACCAGAGGCGTGAGAACTTCGAGCCCCTGAAGCCCATTCCAACTCCGTAACAGCTCTGTGACTCAGCAGCGGCTGCAGCACGCATTTCCTGCCCAGTGATGTGCTGGGGGCTCAGCCGCGCACGTGACCTTGCCTCTGCTGCTCTCACACGGTCACGGGTGACGGGCGCCTGACTGTCGCTCAGGACCTGCAGGTGGCCGAAATGGGGTGTGCACCTAAGGCGGAATCGTGGCGCTTCCCCCAGAAGAAGCGCACGCAGCCTAACGAGAAGGGACCAATCACTCCGCCCTGACTTCGGAGTCCCTTGGGGACGTCACGTGGTCTCTACTACCGAGGAGGTCCCGTGATGATGGGGATTTCATAGACACTTGTTTTGGGGGAGATACTTAGGGACAAAGTGAAAAAGGTTACATAGAGAACATGTTAAACATTTCTTTTTTGGTTTCACTTCTTCACGAGGAATTAGGGTAGCAGCCCAAATAGAAGTATGTGCTTTAACCAACCAAGATAACTTATTAGCGCGTTGGCTATTTACACATGAGTCAGAGCTTCTAAAATTTGTTCCCGAAGTAGGTTGAGCCTCCTTCTCCGCCTGTTGTCATAGGGTCTAAAAATGGAAACGTGAGTCCAGACTCTTTCCAGATCATAAAAATAATTCCGAATTAGTAGAGCATAAATGAATGTGATTTTATCTGAGCATCATCTTCAGTTTCTGCAGGCCACGCTGAGACCTTTCAAGTCTTCTTAAAGTTCCCTGTCGTGAGGATTAAGGGGGAGAGTAGCAGCTTTGCTTCTGGCCTCAGACACTTTTCTAATTAGGTCAGAGAGAGCTGGTCACCCTGGGATAAGCAGGCCCTTTGGCATCAGATTTTAAGAGTTTCTGTCGGAGGCAATCACGCCGATAAGGTTGCTTCTTACAGTGATAAATTGCTGAATGTGGAAGCCAGATGGGTTCTGAGTGACGAGTCCTTCTGGTGACCTGAGAGTTAGGTATCAACCTGTCCTCGAGATGCGGCAATCTCGTGACGTAAGAGCAAACCTTTGTTCATTTAGGATTTGTGGGGCTCTAGATTGGGAGCACTGTTCTGATCACAGAAGTGTGTACTGACCGCAGCATTTATTCTGGTGGTAATTATTTTGTAAGCCTATGGATGAATCC
The DNA here is from genome assembly GCA_004027375.1 of Macroglossus sobrinus. Lineage (NCBI taxonomy): Eukaryota > Metazoa > Chordata > Mammalia > Chiroptera > Pteropodidae > Macroglossus > Macroglossus sobrinus. The sequence continues at coordinate 5,482 of PVKZ01007178.1, read as the reverse complement.
AGCCACTTTTCCCCAAAATGTGAAGTGCAGGTGAGAACCTAGCCATTCAGAAAGGGAGATGATAGACTTTGTTTAAGTTTGGTGGGTACTAAGGAGGTGGTGCGGACTCTTCCTCCTCCTCCTGCTGGTTTATTAGTCCCCTGCTCTTAGGCTGACAGCTAGTGGATTAGTTCCATTGCTTACTTGCATTGTGGTTCTTAAAATTTTTATCTTAGATACTTTTATTTCTTGTTTTGTTAATAAAAATTCTAAATGTTGTAAAACTTATCACCCGGAAAGGGAACGTTATCTTCTTCATTATTAAAGAAGATGAAAAATAAAGGAAGTAAGTGTGCATCATCAGAAAGTAGAAGAACACCTAAATAAACAAAAACATAAAAAAAAAACAGGAAGGAGGATATAAGAGAGAACAAAGATAGACGTTAAAAGTAATAAAACAAAATAAAATGTAAAGGACAGATAAATTCAGTAGCTAGTTATTTGAAAAGACCGATAAAATAAACTCTTATAATGCTAAGTGAGGAAAAGAGAGAGCAAAAATAGATAATAGGAATAAATAAGGAAAGAGACACGGGAGGGATTAATTGACCTTGTAGGAAAATGCAGCTTGCGGTCCTGTGGCAACACATCTGAAAACATAGGGATGATTTCTTAGTAAAGTACGAATTACCAAAATTGATCCAAGTAGCATGGAAAACGTGAAAAGACCAGTCACTCTAGAAGAGGTAGGAAGCATGATTAAGCTACTACCATTGAAAAAGGTACCAGGACCCTCTGGGGTTCAGCTGAGTTTTATCTAACCTTTAAAAAAACAGAAAATGTAATCTAACCTTTAAAAAAACAGAAAATTTCACCTTTAAAAAACAGAGTGTTATTTACACTTTTCTGGGACATAGTTAAAATGAAAAGGTTCCTGTTCATTTTATAAAACCAGCACATGTTTAATACCTGATACATTTTAAAGAAAATTATAGACCGATATTATATATGAAAGTAATTGCAAAAACTTAAAATAATTCACTAACACATAGACTCTTGAGTGCATCAAAAGGCTAATGCACTATAACCAACAGTTTATTTTAGTAATACTAGGATGATTAAGTATTAGGAACTTTTATCACCGTCATCCATTATCCAACCCTACATAGTAAAGGAGAAAAGTTTATGACAGCCAATAGAAATTGAAAAGTCATTTGATAGAAGTTAAGCAACCAGTCCTAAAGCATTACAATCTAAAAAAAATTATAAGAACAAAAATAAATTACTTAAATATAAAGAAGGCTATGTAGTACCAAAAACATCACCCCAATAATACTTATTTTCTGAAAGGCAAAACACAAAAATTATTTCAACTATAGGAATCAATCATAAAAGGATGTCTGCTTTTACAATTACTTAACATTGTCTTAGAGGTTCTAGTGGATGCATAAGACAGTGGAATATTTGTATGTCTAGAAAATCCAAGAGTCTCTAGCAAAATAATAAAAAACTAAAATAGGAAAATTTATCAAGGTAGCTGGATAAGTCTCTAGAAATGATCATTTCAAAAATGGTCACCTGGAAATGAAAGTTAAATGTACCTTTTCTCAATAGCAGCAAATGCCCTAGGAAAAATTGAGCAAATATGTATGGTACCTGTATCGTTCTTAGTGAAAGATACGACATAAAAAACATAAATATAGCTTATTCCAAAATTACTACATCTATTGCAGTTCCATTTAGAATTTCTTAAGTAGTGAGTTTCTTCTTTTCTTTAACCAAATAAAATACTCATGACGTTTATCTAGGAGAATAAATGCATAATACTTGAGAAGAGCCCAGAGAAATATGGAAAAGAAAACCAGTAAGGATAAACTTGGCTTACAAGTGATCACAATATGCTAAGAAAGTCTTTGTGACCAAATCAGTGTGGTATTGATATAGAATTACATAAGTAGTTCAGTGCAACAGAACAGAGAATCCAGGACTGTGTTTCATTAAGGGAGAGAAGTTAATATACAATGAGATAAATAGTTCAGTACTGCTGGGAAAAATTACATTATTTGATAGGTGGTACTTGCCTCACCAGCTTTTTCAGGGGGTAAGGGAGGATGTACCTCTGTCTTACATTATACTCAAATCCCAGAATCTTCAGAGGTAAACAAGCAATTCAAATGCAGAAAAGAATAACAAGTAACTACTTGTATCCTCTTGGGGATGAGGGGGAAGTTTTTGAGCAAGATTTGATACCTCGAAAGATACATTGGGTGTATTTATAACATGTATGACAGACAAGGGGTTACTGCCTACAATGGTAATAACACATGAATTGGCAAGGAAAATGACTCAGGGAAAATGGACAAAGAATATGAAACTCACATAGAGCAAATGCAGACAGCTAGCAAACCTATGAAAAATAATTCACATTTGCTAGGAACATGCAGATTAAAACACAATGAGACATTACTTTAAACCCATCAGACTGGTAAAAATAGAGAAGACTAACACTTCTTGTTAGCATAGAAGCAGTGTTCTAATAATACTGGTGGAAACATGAATGACCGTGCTTTATTTGGAAAGCAGACTGGCAATGCATATTAAAATTAAAAATTAGCATACCTTTCTACTAAACAGCTTTTCTCTTGGATGTCCGTCTGCTAGAAATAAGTGTCTATACGCAAAGTCATATATTTATAAGGATGTTTGTCGAACCATTATAGTGACAAAATAGTGAAAATACAAATGCCCATCCCTTGGAAAACGGCTGACTTGAGGAGTATATGTACCATGCTTCATTATGCAGCCATTGAACAGAAGGCATTAGAGCTCTGTTAGAGCTGGCTCTGGAGGGGTTTCTGTGACAGGGCGATGCATGAGAAGTGAGGTGCAGAAAAGCACAATCTCCACTCGTGAAGCAAAGACACGGCCTCCCCGTCTTTGCCCAGTGCGTAAATCTGTGAGCATGGGGGGAGAAGATGAAAGTGGTCCTTCTCTAGATTATAGGGTGGAATGGAGGTAGATGTGAATGACGGGGATGGGAGGGGGGTACGGGAGAGGGGATTTCTAAGCCGCCTCCTCTCTCTCCCCCTCACATGTAAAAACCCACCCGGAGTGTTATCTGCCTGCCATATTTTTTCCTGTGGAGGAAGGTGCACAGCTCCGTGGTTCGAAGTTAAAATCCTGATTCCTTCTCTTAGATTTTCTCATTCGTTTTTACGTTCTCATACCAGCCTGTGCTTGTTTTGATGCCCCTGATGCCCTCTCAAAGGATATTAATTCTGTATATTTAAAATTCTCCCTTTTCGTCGGACTCTGCGTGCTCCCTTCGTGAGCTCATGCCCCTCTCACGGCCCTGGTTTTGTCACATGGTGTCTGGTTTTTATACCTGTGACCCTTGTGTGCCCCTCTCCTATCTGGAGAGTGTCACTGGTATTGGTTGGTCAGGGTGAGGTCTACTGTAGGGCTTGGTGGGAGTGGCCAGCAGGTGGCTTTTTAGGTGTAGCTACTGCTTGTCCCCGCCCAGCCACCTTTCGCTATCCGCGCTTCTTGGGACCACAGTCCTGCTTTCACCCGCGTGATGAAGGCAGCAACAGGAAAAGCTAGAGGAAGTGTTTCTTGCTTAGTCACCCTGATTGTGCCCCCCCACCCCCAGTCTCTTCAGCCCCTTGTGTCACTTGACTTGAATTTCTGGCACCCAAAGAACACTTCCTCCTTCCAGCCACTCTCCTCCGCACACACGGGGTCTCCGGTTTCTGTTTTTCTGTCCATCCGACCCATCCCATGTCCGTTCACGGATAACGATAGTCTTTCCTGCTTCCTTAGGACTTGTGTGGATGCGGCATCTGGTCTGGGTGGAAGAGAGGCAGTAGCAGTGTGTGCTCCGAGGGCCACGTGAATATAAATTGGGACGACCTGTCTCTGCCTTAGTTTTCCCACAGGAAACAGTACCTATCTCACAGGGTTATTGTGAAGGTCAAAGTTAGGTGATGCTCTTACAGGGATTGGAACAGTCACCTATAGGCAGACCTTAGAGATATTATGGGTTCGGTTCCAGACCACCACAATAAAGCGAGTCGCAATAAATCTTTCTGCTGGTGGAGGGTCTTGCCTTCTGTTTGTAGAACCCTCAACATCTCTGAAGCACAGAAAAGCGAAGGGCACAGTAAAGCGAGGCGTGCCGACGCTAAGAATTCCATCAGGGTTAGCTGCCGCGGTTTCCAGAAACTGGAGTCGTGGTAGAGATACTGGCCTGCAGAGTGGTGTTTTCCTCCTGGTGAATGCATCTGCCAGTGTCTGTCCTCTGCCAGGAGGTTCTAAGAGCCCTGTGGTGTTCATTGGCATATCTGTTTGTGAGTGTTTGTAAATAAGCTCCTGCAGTTGGATTCCTAGGTGAAAGGGACATCAGTCAGCACATATGCTGTTCCTTGGTATTGGGGAGTTGCCCTCCCAGGTATTAAAACTGGTTTCCAGTAGCTGAGGAGAGTACCAGTTTTTTCTGTGCTCTATGTTGTTCTATTTTAGCCATCTTCTATTCTTTGCTGTTATAGAAGGTAAAAATATCACATTTTTTGTCTTTGATCAGTGAGGTCATTCATATATTTGTATTTCCTCTTTTATAACGCGCTAACTCCCATCCTCTCTGTCCATTGTTCCTTTGGGTTGTTAGTTTTTCACTGGTTTGTAGGCGTTCTTTGTAAGTAGCGTTTTTCCCCATTTGATTTGTGCATTTTGTTTAGAAGTTTTTAATTTTAACATTGGGCTTTTAATTTTTAAATATGTCTTTTCTGTGGTGTCCTCTAAGGCTAACAACTACTTATAGCATATCTTTATGTTACAAATAAAAAAAGATTCACCCTTCGAATTGTGAAAGTTATACATTTTTCTAAATCTGAAATAAAAGTAGGAAAACTTAGGTAAAAGCTATCAGCAACAGAAAGATTATTACTCTTAATATTTTCGTATTTTCCTTTTAGTTGTCTTCTGGTAGGGAATGTGTATTTTTACATAATTAGCATCATAATGTTGTATACTTTTGTAGTTCTTTTGTCACTTAACAGTCTAATAGGCAATACACAATATACCATCTCAATGTACAGTCTCTTATGTCATCATTTCTGTTCTATTTAAATTTCCAGTGTTTCCTATAAGAGAAAAGGTGCCATGACTGCAAAAATATATATTTTTAAAAGTTCGATTATGTTCTTATGATACCTCCTTGGAAATGGGATTTACTAATTTAAGCAATATCAGGATTGAAATACTTTGAGAACATATTACCCATTTGTTTTCCTAAAGTGCACCAGTTGCTGTTCCCACCAGCATAAAGACTTACTGCCCTTCCTCAGAGGACGAGGGCCCGTGGGGGAGTGAGCTGCAGAGGTCTGGGGATGAGCGAGAAGGCCAGAGGGGCTGGGGGAAGGGAGCAGAGCAGACCTTGGCTCACGAGGGCTGTGTGGGCATCCATGAGGAATTTGCATTTTATGCTTAAGGTTATGGGAAGCCA